>JXXA01019705.1:0-13455 GCA_000956255.1 Anopheles punctulatus
AGGGTTATCTTCGAATAATTTTCATTGGTCGTTTTAAAGTGTTTTTTTTTCAAAAATACTTGGATACTAGAACTAGGAACAAGATTTCCGTTCACTGCTACAGGTCAGAATTTATGATCTTAATGGCGTAAGCGTTCGAAAGACAACCAGCGCTCCAGCTAGAGAGAAACCTTATACCTTTATACGTGTTTTCCGCTTGCGCCGCCGATATGATTCGTGAGAGGAATGTGGGTCTGCACCATGCGTTACCGAATTTACCAGATGGTGACCGGTTGGGTCGGCGGAACTTAACGTTATTTTAATTGCGCATCGTGCACATTCTGTGACGGCAATCTTCACCCCACGATCAAGTTTGCTCTGTTCCTCTATATTTGTATGCATATCTCTCGCTCTCTCCTTCTCTCTGTCTCTCTCTCTCTCTCTTTTTGCGCTCTTTCATCCTTTACCAGCTGTACGTTACTATTATTATTGTTATTATGTGGTCGACCATTAAATACCGATCCAAATCTTCCCGCGTACGTCCTAAACACTCACACACTCCTCCAGTGGAAAAGGTGTGGAAAAGTTGGAGGCTAGTCGGAGCTGTTTTGTCCCGGAGCTGCGTAAACATAAATGAAGGCCATGAAGACTGGTGCCCTCGCTGGAATGTGGAAGCTGTCGGAATATGGGTATGTGTCGTTTTGGGAAGTGGAGAAGTGGAAAAAAGACAAAACGGAAGTTGATCGGAGCGGGGATGAAATGGTGCGGATTTGGTAAAAAAAAATAAAAATGGAGCTCCAAACGTCACACGTTCATCGATACGATCTTAGTGAAAGAGAACGTCGGACGCATGATTGATGTGTATTGTTAGCCACCGTTCATAGGTTTGGTTGCCTTGATTGCTTCGTTGCTGCCGGGAATCCGGTACGTTTACTATGACACAATTAGCTACTGCTACTAGCGAAGGACCTCTTGCCTTACCTTCCCACAATGGTACGGGCGTGTAAAATGCTAATCAATATTATGAAAATGTTTCTAAACACATTGAAATGTGCTGCTCCGGTAAATATTTCAAATAGTTTTGCATAAGGTTTTTTTTCATGTTAAACGCCCACTCTCTTAAATCGATGAAACGTGTTGGAAAACTGTGGAATCGTTCGGCACTTTTCCTATGCATAAAAACATTACTCTTTCAACACATATACACCTGGGCGCCACGTGATTCCCAACAGCCCGAAATGTGACCTTGCCCTGGTGAAAATATCAATTGTAGTACAATTTCTAGCCTATGCTTTTCACCGGCAGTGCCTGGGGCGCACTTGCATGAATGCTTCCCGGCGTTGTGCCTGCATCACGGTGGAAATTATTATTATTTTTTATACCCATATACACACATGCACTCGTGAAGGACTCGCGGCACACGCAACCGCGGCGTCGCACCTATCGCCCCATGCATCACCGGGCAAATATGGCGCGCGAACATGGAAAATCAATAAATCATTAATTATAAACAAACAGAATCACAGTGCGCCATTTCGAGTGGAGCGTTTCGATTGTGTGTCTGTGTGCCGGGTATGTGACGCTATACGTGTCTCTGGACATTGGAAGCACTACTACTGATGTTACTACTGGCTGACTGGCGATCAACTGCGTACAAGTCGTTCGCTTCGGTTGTCAGCTACTGGTTGGTTCTTCGCTGGCAGTGATCCAAGAGGTAATAGGTCAGAGTAGAACCTTTCACGAAAAGGCCTAAATTGTATCGCCCATAGCCAAACTGCTCTGCTGGCCGCCCACCATCAATCCTCGCCAGCTGATGAGCTAGAGTGCGATTGGAGTCCTTCGCGATAGGCTTCCCACTAAACCGTGCGAGCGTGAGCAATGGGTCGCTAAAAAATTTAAATGACTCGTTTTTCGACAGCACTTCCACTAGGTTCGGCCGCTGACGTCATCGATGCCGTGCCGCGGCACGACTGGCGTGACGATGGATGCGAAATTTCTAGACAACGCTCCGGTACCCGCGTGATCGGTGTGGACGCCATCAGCGCTCGAACGACTTCCGTCGCAGGAGCCTCACTGTACGATTGGTGATATTTCATCATGGTAAAGGCTACAGCACGGAACGCCAACTGGAAGGCGGTTTGTAGTCTGTGAAACAGAAATGTGAAAATGAATTTGTGTGACAAGCAGGGAGGGCAGCCGGGAGACTGGGCGGCCGGGGCTGAGTTCTTACTGCTCATCGGCATTGGTCACCGGATCACCGGAGGTCACGTCCAGCGTGTCGGCGCTACGAGAATGCTCTCGAGCGTCCAGCCGGCAGACCTTCACCTGGAGGTAGCGATGTTGCGAGGGCAAAAATTGCTCAATTCCGGTAAATTTTGTGGTAACGAAGGTGATTGGAGCATTTGGGCCACGCTTGAGCAAATGTTCGATCGAGGCTATGAGCAGCGATTTGCCCTCGAGATAGTTGGTACCCTTGCCAAATTCATCAATCAGCACCAACGATTTGGCGGTAGCATTCCGAAGGACATTCGACATCTGATACAGCTCCGACATGAACGAGGATCGTCCGCTGAATATCGATTCCGGATGGTCGAGCCGCGTGTAGATCGAATCCAGGATAGGAATTTTAGCGTACGTAGCTGGCACGAACGATCCGATGTGCGCCAGATAGCAAATGAGTGCCAGTTCCTTCAGATACGTCGTCTTTCCCATGGAAGCGTCCACCGCGATGACGCTGACCGTGCAACTGTTCGTCTCGCCGATGCACGTTTCGTTCGGGCGGTACATATTGTGATGCTCGACCACCACGTGCCTACCGGCGCGGATCTGCAGTACCTTTTCTTCGCCAACGATGGGTCGAACGTAGCGATGCATTTTCGCTACGGTGGCGAACGAGAGCAGAGCGTCCAGTTTGCCGGCCTGCTTAAACATTCCCATCACCTCCGGGAACTTTAACCCAACGAAGGTGGTTAGACGCATCTTGAGGGCCAACTCGTGCTCGAGCATCGCGGCGACCATTTGACCGAACTCATCGTTTAAGTCCTTGCACAGACTGATCTGAAAGTAGGCCGTATTGTCCGCCTGGAATACCAATTCGAACGACGAATTATTCAAGATGCCCGAGCGCTGCAGTTGATCGTCGATCTGCGTGCTAATGACGAACCCGAACGACGGCAGGTACGTCACGCAAACATTGGCCATGTCGAGCTGCAGGTGCTCGAGGTCGAGACGGGAGGATTCCATCACCATCTGGCGCAAACCGTCGTACTGTTCGCGTAACTGATCGATCGCCGGGTTGAGACCGGCACGAAAAATCACTTTGTTCTCTTCGTCGCCTTTCTCCAAATCCAAGCACTTGTCGATCGTGTAGAGCACGTGCTTGAGTGCGTTCGCGGGATTGCGTGAGTATAGGCCAAGGTCGTGAACGAGCGTCCCGACGGTGCTTGGATCCTCCAACGTTAACTTGCACACTTTGCACAGTGTGTACAGGTAGTAGAGGTTTTTCTTCAGTAACTTCCAATCCGTGTTCCGGGCCGTTCCTTGCAGTATCTTGCGGTACAGCAGCCCGACATTTGACAGGTGCTTTAAACACTGATCAAACTGGTTCGCGTAACGTACGTTCTCGAGTAGCCACTGGACGGTGTTGTGCCGGTGCTCTATTTCCTCCCGGTCCCGGATTGGTTGCGTCATCAGCCGGCTGAGCCATTCCTCGCCGTTTTTCGAGGAGCATTTGTTGAACAGACTGAACACTGAGAGACCGCGCGTGTCCGTACCGCACTTGAAGCCGGACGGATGCCGGCTGGTGTCGAATATTTGCAGCGCTTCGTACGTCAACCCGTCGATGATGAGCTGCGTGCTGGGCGTGATGAGGTTGATCTTCGTCACCAGCTGTGCGGAGGACAGTGCGTTGCCGACGGTGTCCAGCAGCAGTAGCAAATTGCCGACACTGTGCACCAGCAGCTCCTGCTCGAACGGGAGCACACTCTCGAGATACATGCGATACTGCCGCTCATCCGATTCCGGTGGCATACCGGGTAGCTTAAGTGCGAGCAGCCGAGTTTTGGCAGTGGTTTGCGCGTGGGCCGAAAAATCCACCACCTTTACGTTTGCCGATTGCGTCGACGAAGCGGATGTGTTGCGAGCGGCCTCATCGGATGAGTTGGGACGAGCTGCGATGGCAATGGAAACACCCAACACTTCACGGCAATCCTCCAGAAAGCACGTTGGACCGGATATGACATAGTACAAGGGTTGGTACCGACGTACCAGTTCGCGTAGCAGCACATACTGGGGACGTGGTTCGATTGCCTGCTGTATCGCGTATAGTTCCAGCTGATCAATGTCGAAGAACGATGCTGCCAGTGCGCCGGCGTTCCAACAGAGCGAAATTATTTTTCGCTCCTGGTTGTCTGCCGATATAGAGACGTTTGCAGGATCTTGAACCGACACCATTGTTACACACGGCACTGCGCATTTGTTGGTTGCTTCTCCACTGTCGGACATTCAACTACCGACCGAACTCTTCCATACAAACGACAGCGACGGTGGCAGTGGTTACTAGATTAATTTTGAACTTGTAAAGGAAAAGGCTTGACATTTAACGAGTCGGTTCGTCCACGGGTGTTATTTATAGCGTTTACGAAGTGTGCGCCAGGCGATTAAAACATGACCTACCGAATCGGCCTAGTTTCACGTTTTCCTTACTCGGATTAGTCTTATTATTCAACTGGTTTATTAGAATACTTTACTTGCGCGTTGGTAGATTGCTCGAGCTCACTTACTGGACTTTGGCTGGCGTTGATTGGCGTCCGCTCGACACTACTTCAAGACTGTTTCGACGATGATAGTAGCAAGTGTTAGTTGGTGATAGATTTTAGGACATGTTAATCACTAGCTGTCTTTCCCCATCACACACTACCTCGCAAAAGTGATTGGATTTGTGCGTTTGTGTCTTTATCCGCGAAAAAAAAAACTGCGTAAAACACAAACATGCCGACTGAACAAACACCACTGCACTAGCAGAAACGGTTTGGATTTGTGCCTGTGGATGATTTTGAAGCACGCGGTTTGTTTACAAGCGGTGTTGCTAGTGAGAATGAGAGTGAGATGATAATTTGAAACAGAGCATCTTTTACCTCGCAGAGTATAAGCCGTGTTTATACGTCGACGAATATGTATTTAAGGAGAAAGGTATTTTATTTTAGATTTCTCTTTGATCGGAAATATAGAAACGTTATGAAGTGGATGGCATTAGGAAATTTATTGATTTGATGCAAAAAAGACAATGCACCCAATGAAGTATAATTTCGCCAATAGTACACAAATCACGTGGTACGAGAACTTTGATATCTTCAGAGTGTGTATGGTGATTGTTGGCATGTGGCAGTGGGTCAGGGCATGTGCAGCTGCGGGTAAACAATAAACACTATGCACACTTCCGATTGTGGTGTTCAGAGTCACGTTTCATGTGATGGTTTCGAAGTTGGTCATACTCGTGACGCGCTTTGCAGACACGCTGCTCCATAGCACCTTATGTGTTTTAGACGACTTATCTGTTTTTTTTTCTCTCCACATACCTTCCGGCGGGGCCGGTTGGAATAGTATTTAAAAGCGGAGGATTAGTTACTTGAGGCATGATTCACAGCGCATCAACCATCATGACGAGAGGTTACATTATTTTTCTGCTAGTGGCTGCAGTGATTGGCATAGCCAACTGTGATATGGGTACACCGTGTAAAGTGTATTGTGAGAATGGAGCCGAATTGCGTGAGTGTTTACTAAACAGCTCGCACTAGACCAAACTACTGTGTATTAATTTTTCTCTTGCTGTAAATCATGCTTATTTGCAGAAAAATGCAGTGGAAGAAATGAAATTTTCAATTGCTGTGGACCTTGTCAGGAGCCCACGTGTGATGACCCGAACCCAAAGTCCAACTGCGAGGAGAACTGTCGAGCTGGCTGCTTTTGCCGGAAAGGATATGTCCGATCACGTGACGGAGAGTGCGTACTGAGCAGTAGTTGCGAAAAATGATAAATAAAATACTTTTTTCATAAGTAAAAAGCAATTGGGTTTAGAGTTTCCATTTATCGCATGAGAAAATCAGTTAATTAGGCCTAGCAAGAATACGTCCATTCGACACAAAATTCTTTTTATGTATGATTAGGTCAATGAATGATATAACCGTAGATAACTGTAATCACTCGTATTACATGAGTCATTAGTTTAATCTCTAGCCGATCTTGACTTATATCATGCATATATATATATATTGCGCTCTAAATCACAGACACATTATTTTTGGCATAATATTGTGATGGCAGCATGGATTATACGATTAAGTATGGTGTTGACAATAGTCAGCATCTGTAGTTTAAAGAGTACACGGAGCGTTGCGAGGCCGGCAGAACAGAACACAACCAATGTCAAACCGTACACGATTCGTATCACCAAGTATCTGTGCGTTGGGATGCCATATGAGCGAACCACTGTGAACTACTGCAAAACGGTTCTGAGACGCAATAAACCAACCATACTGAACGTTTCCGTGAGTGTACCGGAGGTGGTGAACTACATCTGGGTGACAGTGAAGCTGTACTACAAGTTTCGCACCTTTCAACCATTTCTGATAGATATGGAACAGGAAGGTTGCGAGTACGTAAAAAACCGGCCTATCATTCCGCTAACGGACTATATCTATGAAATATTCCAGAAATCCGCCCCAGACCTATCAAGACCATGTCCGCACGGGGTAAGTTTGGGGCTGGTGGTTATGATCGTCCCAAATCAGCAAGCCATTTATGTATGCTTTTTTCTTTAGAACAAAACTTACAACATTGTCTGGTGGCTGGAGGAGGAGTACACTCCGAAGTCGATGCCGGCAGGAGATTACCGGCTGGATATACAGTTCATTGCCCACGATAAGGTTATCATATACGCGGTAGAGGTATACTTTTCCGTCCGTCGCAGTGGAGTGATCGCATCCATGCTGGAATGGTAGCAACATCGACTTATTTTAAATAACGTATCGAATGAAACCATACATGCTTTGAATGCAATTTGCATCAGGATAAAAGAAACAAAGCAAGCATCATATTTTCATAAACAATTAGAGATGAATGTGTACAGCAAAATAAGTATGATACATTTTTTTCAATACACTTGAGCTAAACTGTGCATAAGAGAAAGATATGCGATATTAGCTTTAAATTTACAAGCATTCTTAATAATATAACAAAAACTATTACTCCTTTGATTGCATGTATCAAATATGTTTCACAAATTAAATAAGGTAAACAGATTCATTTTAGTGGGTACTACGAAAATATTCACTCAAATATTATAGAAACATAAAAGGAGAGACATGATTGTAAACCAGAAAACATTCCTAACTGTTTGCCTTATCAAAAGCGAACGGTGAATAGATTATGTTTATCAAATATGTATGTGTTTTCTTTGAGAACAAAACTCACAGCATTGGCTTGTGGTAGGACGAGCAACTACCCTGGAATGGTAGCACCATGGTAGATTTATTTGAAATGTGTATGGAATCAAATACTTTTAACAAAATTATAAATACGCTTGTGTAATGAAGCCTGTATGTAGTTGCGATCATTTGAACGATGAAAAAGAAAGGCTGACATGTTTTGAAGTTTTGAACGAGAAAGAAGAAACTCAATCGTCAATCGGATCCATTTTTGCATCCAAATCACGATGGGGTCGTTAGCTAATAATTTCCGCTGGGCCAAATAACGTATTATGCCATGATTATAATGCGCATGGTATTTAGAATCGAAAAGTACTGTGATTTTAATCAGTAGTTTGTAACTATTAAGAATTGGACGTGAACAAACAAGTATCACATCGTTAGTGTGTGGATGACTTTAAATGTTTTACCCTGTGGTCCGCTAGTTACCCGCAGTTACCCGCAGGTTTGATGAATATTTTAGTTATGTTACAGTGTCCGGTGTTGATATCCTTATTGCTGCTTCTGTCGTGGTTATGCCAATTTAATTGTTCCGGAGCTGTTTCTAGTTCTGACGATTGGGGAAGTGGTCCTCGGTCATATGAACTGAAAATGCAGCGTATGATATGTGTCGATGTACCGTATCCGATTTCAACACTGCTCGAGTGCCGGTCGATACTGCGGCGAAACCAAATGCCTCTGCTTCGAGTTGAGCTGCACGTGCCTGCTCTTTATACAGATATAACAATCGCGTATCGATTGTACTACAAGTTCAAGACGTACAGACCATTCTTAATCGACGGTATGATGGAAGCATGTGAATATTTCCGCACCCCGAAGCAAGATCCCCTTAATGTCTACGCTTTTAATATTTTGAAGTCTATGATGCCCTGCTTGATGGTTCCTTGTCCACATGGGGTTTGTGTCGGAATGATAACAAAAGAATGGCATGAAACGATGTTGATACACTTTTTTCTTTAAATTTTAGAACAAGACCTACAAAATAGAGACTGAGTTCAAGGAGGAGTACGCACCAAAGTCCATTCCGGCCGGTGAATACAGGCTTGATGTTCGTTTTGCTGTCGAAGGAAACATAACCATGATATCTATGCAGTTCTTTTTCACCGCCAGACGTAAGGGAATTATAGGCTCTATGTTGGAATGGTGAAGGTGGTTTGTGAGTATTTTAGATCGGATGAATGTTTGCAAGTGCATTCCTTGCAGACTTTTTTGCGCATTAGTGAAGGAGGGATTGTGGATTTTTTTTAGGGACCGACATCCCGGAATGTGATATTTACAAAAAATGTTAAAAAGAAAAAATACTTTATTTGAAATTCGCTAACAGTGGTGATGGTAACTAAAATTAAGTCAGGAATGGATACTTGCATACCGAAAAATGTATATCGAAATATAAGCAACTTGCTTGTCATCTCACTACGATTCTTTTTTTTTGGAATGAAAAAGTAACTCAATTGTAACAAACATAATCGGATCTGTTTTTTAAAACTATACCTGGGATGGGTTCATTTGCTAATCACGTCCGCTGGTTCAATTAACGTCATGATTGAGTAATGAGGAATTCGCGTTTTTATAATCGTAGTGTTTTAATTGTATTGAGTAATTTGGAATTATTCGTATTTTACACTTGGTATTCGGGAGGCACATCGTTCGTGCGTTTATGGCTTGAAATGTTTTATCATTTGCTATGCTAGTTACCCGCTAGCGTTCCTATTGGGAGTGGCTGTGATTTAATCAATTTTATTGAAGAGGTCGATACAACGGAAATGGTATGTTTTAAAATAACGTATTAATAAACACTACACGAATCGTTTAAATATGCTTTTGAAACATTTCATGAGCACAAGCAATATTTCAAAACGCTTGTGCGCTTATTCTGTAGTTTGCAGCTCTGATCACCAGAGTGCGCCGCAAAGTTTCATTCGATCAATTTGAGTAAGCAGAAAAAAACTCGATTCGAGCAGATTAGTTTTGAACAATTCGCAGTTGAACTTGACTTATGAATTTGATGAAATGTTGAACTTATTCTTCTAGAGTTATAGCAAATTGCGTTTAGCATCGAAAGGCTTAAGATTTGTTTCTATGAAGTGAGATTTGTAAGAGCACATCTAGAGAAATAGAATACTTTCTATTAGTGAGATGCAGGTGGATTGGTTCAGTGCTGGTTTTAGGAATGGCACTAAATGCACAAATTGCTAAGGAATTTGCTGAATGATCTAGTATGTAAAAGAGTACCACAATGGAACTTTTATTTTTACACTGAAAAATATTCAAAACACTGTCGAAAAGGAAAACTTTTACGAAATTCACATTACACATTCCATCATTTGTTTGCAGAAATCTCTCCTTTAATGTTGAGGGTTCTAGGTGCAGCACGTAGAAATTCCTTTCCAGCTAATAAAAGTATCGTTTACCAATTTTATAAAACATTCACCGTAGCCCGGGGCGGAACAGATCATCGTTCCGGTGCGAGAAGGAAGCTTTTCCACGTTGGCATGAGGTAGTCGCAGTAACCGACCGATGAACCAAAATCCTGTGCATAATCAATAATAAATGCACGCCAGCCAACCCCAACCAGGCCAGGGAAAACCTTACCGACCGTCCTTACCGAAAGATGTTTGGCCGTGCAATGTAATGAAAATTATAATGCACAAAATGGCGGTACCATGGCTCTACACCCGCTTATGCTACACTGCACTGCCGATGGTCGTTGTTTTTCTGCTACTGCGATAGCTGCACTTGTAACAGTTGCGGAATTTCAATAACGTGAACTGGCTGACACAGTGAGATGAAGTTCGTACAAGTTTTCCTGCAGCGGAAACTTTGGGCCAGCGTGGGACAAACATACGCACCGTGCCTTGTTGTCTACACCGGCCCTGGTTGCCTGGCTGTGCGAGGAACCCTTGCCCACTGGTGCCCAAACCAAAGCCGCAGAAAGGTTAGATTGGATCAGCTCGGTGAACTGCGGCGCTGCGGCGGCAGCAGCGTCTTCCAGGAGATGGAACCATTTGCAACACAACCTCAACAAGGCCACAATTGGCCAACGTCGTCGGCACGGTCGGTTGGTTGGTCGATGAGCAGCCTCCCGAAGGGATACTCGCACAAGTGTTGTCGTGGGGGTGTTTATTCATGCTCTCTGGAAGGTCTTGGTCGGGCGGTGGAAAAGCACCAGCACCCGTACCCGTACCCGTACCCGTACCCGTACCCGTACTGACTGACCAGCGTCTGCCGACCGTGCCAGTGCGTGCCGTGTGCCGATCTGCTGTGGTAATATGTAAATTAGATTTTAAAATATAATAGATATGATGACACAGAATATTAAACACTGCCACCGTCGCACCACTCTCCGCACCACTTTCTTGCAACATTGTGTATCGTGTGCTCTACTGTGCGTAGCGCCGGTTGAAGAATCAACGGCAGTAGGCGGGGCACACTGTCGGGCGTGTCGATTGCAATTCACTTGGCGTCGGGTTGTGGTTTAAGGAAAAGAATCATCCTGTTTGCTACGTTGCTCTCGGCAACGGTTGCCTATGTTTGCTAATTATATTGGTCTCAATTATAGAACTTTATTGAAGAGCGAACGAACACGACGACGACGACGACGAAGACGACGAAAGACGAATCGTTGGAGTTGGAGGCTGAGGCGAAAAATGGGACATAAATTGAATCATGTTTATCTTTCGTATCCGCTGGTGGCTGGTGCAGAGCTTTTTAATGCACGTAGAAAACTTTTTTTTGTCAGCGGAATAACACTGTTTAGCATATGATTCGGCAAAACTTCTGTGCCGTTGGGAAAACACACCAGAAATGTTTTCCGGTTACATTGTTGGGGAGATTATAAGTTACAATAATATTTAAAAAAGTTTGCTCTAAAGCAAGAGTTAGCTGAAGGTTTGAAACATTTTTTTTCATTTTCCCATAAAATTTTTGTGACTTATTTATGGATTTATTGAACTTTTTATGGATAAAATAGGTACGAATAGTCTTGACATTTTAAGTGACATTCCAAACTCTTATCTAAAGTTACAAATAATATTTCTAATCATTCTATCGAAGTGTCCTTGTAGGCATTAATTTCTCCGGTTACTCTAAAGACGGTTCCCGTAGTAAATTGGCACAAGTGGAAGCTATTTATCAGTACCCCTTCAAGTGTATTGGGGAACACCCGAGGTCGTGCGTCAGCTTCTTCACCGTCGGCGCCCTGCTCGAACCGCTCCGGTAGGGTCTAGCCCGCTCGGTCCGAGGAACGGACCTCGTTGTTGTTTGACGCTGCGGCAGTAAAATGGTTTATCTCATCGAGGCTTTTCTCAAAACGACGGTACCGCTCGCACTGCAGCAGGAAGTTTTAATTAAAAAAGAACCACTGCCCGTAAAACGCACCGCACACGCGCCGACACCCTGCCGCGTTCCGTAGGCTTCCGTAGGCGGCACCCACGGGCAAGGTTGCAAAACGTTTGTCGCTGATGTATCTATTTGCTTACACAAAGTTCTCCCGGAACGCACCGTGGCACGCACCTCTGAGCGGCGAGAGACACGGATGGATTTCCTAATTTCACCCGACCCCACACCGGCTTCCGGTTGTCCGTCATACCGGGTCCCGGGCCCGGCCTGGCACCTTGCCTCACGACCCCGCTCGCTCGCTGGACTACGGCAACGCTTTCGATGGCGACGGGACAGTACGAGCGTTTCCCAGAGGTTTCATTCTGTGATAATGAAATTAATTAAAATCACTTTACCCATCTTCGGGACGGGTAGAGGCCGTTGCGGTCGAGTCGAGGCCTGCGTTGGTGCGCTGCTGTGACAGAAGCCAGCCAGCACGATCCGATAACGGAAAGGATAACGAGTGTAGTAGGTTGTGTCCGGCGCTGCCAACGAGTGTTTCAGTCCGACCGCAGCTGGATTGACGACCGGTGAGCGGACTGCTGGCTGCTGCTGAGACACCGTTGCAAAATTGCTGCATTTTTGGACGCCGTGATTGAGTGGACAGTATAGTTTCGGTTTACGGGTGGGGGCACTTTGATGGAAAGAAATTAGACGGACAACTCGGATGGTACGGTTTTATTGCCTTTGCGGGATTCGCTCAGCTCCTACCGTTTGCCGGCCGCGCTGGGACGATCAGTGGGTGATTGAGATAAGCTACCAAGTATCATAGTCTCATAAGCGTTACAGAATGGAAGGGCAATAATGGGGAAGTATTCGAGGCAAGCATAGTCGTTGGAAAGAGGTTAAATCACTCATGGCCAGAAAATCGGCAGTAAAACCTTACCTTCACCTATTAAAAATGTGACATGTTTTGTTTATTTAATATAACACGTACATTCTAAAAGAAGCGATCAGGTTAAATTTGCGGAAAGGATGCGAAGGCAAACGTATCGGTTTCAACAGACCATACTCAAAAAGGTCATGTATTTAGAATAAAACCTCAAGCATGATGTAACAAGATCCTGTTAAAACTACGAATCATATGAATGGCTCACAGCCATCAGCTGCAGGAAGGTACGTTGTTTAATTCGTGTCAGTTGACAGCTTCAAATGAAAAAGAAAGGCTAGAATTTCTTCATGTACCACGCGTTACATGCTGCACAATTTTCCCGCTCATAAAGTGTTTGAATCGAAGTGAAATGTTTGTTATTCTAGTGCGCATTCCTGCGGGACAGTTTTTAGTGGCTTTAGTGGCAACGCACTGAATGCGCTCCTGTTTCGGTTTCCGTCCAACTGTCAATACGCACCGACGGGAGGAGTGCGTGTCTTGCGTGTCCTTAATTAAATTACTACATTACGGATGCATTCGATGCAAGGGAAGAAGCTCTGGAGGCCGTTCGAGATGGCCGGAAGCAATTAAAATCGTGTATTGATGGCAAAACAAGCACTCCATGCTCCATGAGACAGATGCACTTTGGCAATCGAATCCCGGTGCCGGTGAGAACAGAAATGCTGCCGGACTGTTGCATTCCGGGCGCGCTCCACACCTCCATTCCTTCCATTCGTGTGTGTG
>JXXA01019706.1:0-20217 GCA_000956255.1 Anopheles punctulatus
TTGTGTGCTAGGGCAAAGATTGGTACGTACGTGACAGTTGTGACAGTAACAAAAAAAAGTAAAACGATTCGTCCCTAATTCTTTTCTTTCACTCGATCGACCGGAGCTCTTCGTTTGGTACAGTAGGCTGTACGTTCGATCACCTGTGAAACGCAAGCGTCGCCTACACGCTGGAGAAGAAACAGAAACAGAAATAGTCGTTAGTTTTACAGTGGACGAGAGAAAACAAGCAAACAGTGCGACGCAAAACCTACAAATCTTATATCGGTATTGCACCGCACTCGGGACACCTCTCATCGCCACACCCGTTCGTAGTGTGTGTGTGTGTGTGTGTGTGTGTGTGTGTGTGTGTGTGGGCTCGCTGCTGGCATCGAAGCATGTGTTTGAAATCAATAAAGATTTAAAAGCATTAATTAATGAAACACTTCATTCGGCAGCGACGAGTGACGAGTGTGGTTTATGTTTTTTTTTCTCAGTTTGTTTACTTCGAAGGTGCTTTAAACACTGACATTCTACTATGGAAACTGGCTGGGTCAATTTTACTTGACGCTGTCGTAATTATCCTAAGCCCATTCTTTCAAAATATATTACAAATTCAAGCAAATTCATGCAATTAGTTGCTAAAAACAACAGAAATAATTATATGCAGTTTATAAGAATTATTTGATGTTTCCTGTACATTTCTATTCAAGAATTGAAATGTAACATTGATTAAATTTCCATATTGATTTTTGGTATCTTGAGCTATGCTTTGTTTTTTATATTGTTTATAAAGTTTTTAGCGATATAGTTGACAAAATATAAAACGATTATTTCATGCGCTAGAACTGCTAAACGTACCATAAGAAAATGAACATTACAACTAAATGTTTGTTTCCTTGAAAATAATGAGTGGATTTAATAAAAAAAATACACATCAATAAAATACACATACCGTAACAAAATCGAACGTGATAAAATCGTTTCTAGTTTGAAGTTACTATCATCGCAACTTTAAAATTTTATATTTCTCAATCGCCTCGAAAATTTGCTTCAGTTTACCATCAAGGGCTATTTCCCTGCGGATTTCTCTGCTTTATCTGCTGGAAGAAATATTTTGAATCTTCACCTTTTGAAACTTTACTTTTGTGTTGATGTCAATTTTTTAAAATAACATATTAATGTTTTTGCGAGAAACGGATTGCACACATAGCATACGTACATTGTTCTTCTACATTCCTCTACAATCGTCAAACTTCATTACTTATTTATGAAATTAAAACGTTTTTCAAACCAATTGAAAATGACCACTCTAGACCTACAATGCGCAGCGTATGACGTGCAACTGGGCACCGGTTATGTGAATTCGTCTGCTGGTTCTTCAACATTTTTATGCCTATTTTTTCTACCAAACACTCAGATCAGCCAGGTTCGGATTTTTAATAAATCCGTACGTGAACCAACCCTATTGCTCGCTTTCTGTAATTTTCGCTCTGTTTTTTAAGTCAGAAACATTGTTTTACCCAATGAAACTCTGGATGAGTTGGGACAGGCGATTAAATATATCGGCATAAAACGTATTCGATTTATGAAAAATGTATTGCCGATTACATTCTGCAGTATACTTTCTGTTCATCTTGCCGTTTCTCATACACATTTATTTTATATAAATAGCAAAATGAAAAAGATTTTCAACCATTTCTTCAATATGGCAACACAACCATCCCTACCAGAAATTTCCCTACCAAACAGCGAGTGTAATTTATGTGTATATATATATAAATATATATATAATTTTTTGGTGGTCACATCGCTCCGACAAACGATGACAGTATTTGCATTCCGATAGACAATTACGGCGCACGATCATGCATCACAATCATAATTAAATGTGATAGATTCCGGCGCTCCCCATGTCAGACCGAAACAAATGTGGCACCAACTGTCCGAGCGACCATTTCCCGGGCAGAGCGGACCATTTATAGTTTCCACCTCGGAACCCGCAACCGAACTATATCGTCTGCAAATGCAAATTGCAAACATTGGCCGATGGTAAAAACGCGTGCGGCCGCGGCGGCCACCAGCTGATATCGTATTGATATCGTTCCCATCCCGGCGTGCTGGTGTACGGACGCCAGATGGCACAGTCGAGAATTCAGTGCAAACAAGTGGCGTGTAATGTTGACCGAAGTATTTGGAGCGTGTGATTTTCCGTCACACAAAACGGCCATCTCCTGCCCGACCGAACATATGAACATATGAATTTATTGGCTGGAAGCATCAGCCGAATAGCGGTGATTTTTTTGTTTCGCGAACTTGCTTCTCTTTTGTGCATCAATTATAAAGTATTGGTTAAATTCATTTGTTGAATGAGCTAATGAGTTTGACTAAACATGCTTTATTTTATGAATAAATAAGAGCAACATATAATCGCTCTGTTCTGTTCTCTGTATCAGTCATAAAAATTAACGAATGACAATCCGAATGAAAGATGTAAAATAGATATCAACAATCATTTCATATCATATCAATCAATCAGACCGTTAGTACACGGTCTGAAGAACAGAAGAAAAAACAAAAATTGCTTTTAAACGCGTTGAAAAAACCACCACCAGCAAAATTGAAAACAACCGTTTCATCTATCACCATTTTTTTTTTTTGTTCTTTATGTTCAATTCTTTTATTCCGCATGCACACGAGTGCCGTGCATTGGATTTTCATTTCTTAATCAAACAAATAATTAACTGCATTTATAATTAAAGCAATCCCGGAGCTTATCATGCACACGGTTTTTCCTTTTCTATATTTTAACGTATCTAAAATTCATGCCAGCAAATTAATTAGTCCTTCAGTGTAGCGCGCGTAGGCAACGACGCACCACCGCGTTACGCCGCATGGGGAACCCCTCCCTTCTCCGTCCCTCCATCACCCACTCCGGAAATGTATTACCCTCCCCGGTGCCTGGACCGAGCAGGACCGAGCCGCACATTGCCTCGGGCGCCGCTAGCGAGCCACCGATCTGTAGTTGCTTCAGCTGTGTCAGGCGCTGTTCAAATCAGCCGGCTTCACAAAACGACGACCGGCCGCAAGCGGTTCGGAGGAAATATGGAAAACACACTGGAATTCGTTCCGGGTCTTGCGGTTCGGCTCGCACAGCCGAAGACACTGGGTGGCTGTACGCTCCCGGCAATTGCTTCGGTCGTTTGAAATATTCAACCGCGAACCGGAGCACACGACGACAACAGTGATGGGCTTGAAAATGCCGAGAAATTGTTGCCATTGCGATTGTGTTCATTAATTAGATAGAACGGAAGAGGGTTGGCGAGACGCACTCGTGTATGTGTGTGTGTGTGTGAGAGAGAGAGAGAAAGAGAGAGTGAGAAGGATGCAGCGCACATGAGATTAGATGTTGTCTTTCTGCTGTTCGCACCCCGACCGAGATAGGCGGATGAATTCGCAATGAAATGGTGGAATAAGATATGCTGCTGCGATAATAACCAACAACGGTAGTGCCGAACTCCAGGCGTCCTGCCAACCTTTTCGCTACGATTCCCTGTACCGCGTCCCCAAACGATCCCTTAAGATCTTAATCTTGAGAAGGCCCGGTGCGATTGCGTTGAATCAGCTTTGGTACTCTCCTGCCCTGGGCCCTTCGAGTTCGAGCATTTCAACGCCAAACATATCCTGATCATGGCACTTCAGAACGCCTACTGACAATCACATATACACTCAAACATACACATACACGTGTGGCTCGCTTCATCGCCTTCGTTCATACGCATACGACGTGTGTCCTTGCGTGTCGAATTGTGAGACCTTGAAAGTTATCCTACTGCTGCTGCTGCTGCTACTGGGAGGCAGGCGTCGTTTGAACGAGGGCAAGCAAACCGCTAACTTCGTAACGCATGATAGCTTGATCCCGAGCACGTGTATCCGACAGATATAGAATGTGAGGATGGGCGCGACAACGGCATGATCATTTAAAACGCTGATAAAAACAAGACCCATCGTTTGTTCTATTTTTGTTATCACTCAATTGTAAAACATTTCGGTTTCACAATTATTTCTTTATTTTTTATTATGGCCTCATCGTAATTGTTTTGAGAACAAGGATTTTATGAAAAAAGGAAATGTTTGGTCTGTAAAACCCAACTGGTCACAAGATGGGATGAGCGGTGTCTTTCACGGATTTCACTGATAAAATAATTAGAGATTAAGGCGACATAACTCCAGTAAGTCATAAAAATGATGGCGCTTATATCAAAACTTTTCATATCTCAATTGATATGGACCAAATGAACGAACGTTTTACCTTCTGATATTTAAATCACGGATGCATTTTAATATGGATAAGAGGAAAATCGTCGCGGTAGTATGTATGTCTCATACTCCTAGAGAACTTATTCCTTCCGTAGAAAAATCAGGTGCTTGAGCGTTTCCCATGAACATCCATTTTTGTGAGCATGCTTCCAATATTTACAAATCCTCATATATTGAGTCTTCGACAGATCGAAATTTCAACGGCTGTGAGCATATCTTGCAGGCAAAAAATGGATGTATCCAGTTGTCAGGAAATACTTTCATCAAGTGTCCAGTGGCATGGTGCTCTTATCTGTCTACATATAGTTCTACAGCTTATTTTGCCATCTGGCTTGTAACCTGTAATCTGTGTAGAAAGCATCTTCAAAGTGAACGTTGCCAAAAAACCCTTTCTCAACAAACTTGAAACTATTTCTTGGGGCTACCTTGAGAATCGTGTGCATAGGAAGCAGGCTAGTGGTATCGGTAGTACAAAATATGTATAATTTTAAAAGAATGCTGAATCATTTTTACATGGTTTTGGATTTTGTGCCTGAATCCTGGAACTCTTTAAACTTGTTAAATTATTTTTTGATAGTGTCATCGTTGTTCTCTATCACACAATCGCAAATCTTCGTTGTTTAAATTGAAGTTAAAGCGGAAAAATGTCTACCTGTGCAGCATTTTATTTCCTGGTTTTGTTAACATTTGTTTAGTTCACAAGTTAGACTCCAGCATATTTTAATTAACGTTTTCTTTTCTTATATACTTTAGACATATCAAAAGTATCTAAGGCTTATGTTTTCTGAAAAACAATATTTTAAGTTGTTTTATGATTAAGATAGTCCCTAATATTAACTAACAAATATTCGATTATCGTTAGAATGATTCGGGATGCTGTATGCAAGCATTAAAAAATAATACGTATACGAGCATAATTAAGATATTATTTACACAACAGACAGGTCAGCCTATTATAAATTAATTTTAAGCAGTTTATAGTTCCAATAGAAGACAAAATGTAATAATAAAAGTTACTGGTACGAGCAAGCAAAGCCTATTTTGTTCACAACGGGTTTGATGGACCTGTAATAAAGTACACCGAGATAGTGTGAATGTGTCTTCGTTTCGACGAATTTTGCAGCTTTTCGTACCCATGTTGCAACAAGTAACAAACAAACAAAAACAAAAATCAACAAAACAATCAACTTAAAAAACCCTATTGACGGAACGGGATATTGGATCCAATTGCATTTCACCAACTGCGCTCTCCGAGTACGCTATGCAGCACTAAAGTGGCTCGTCATCTCCTCGCACGGCCGATAAATTGACAAACGGGCGTGTTTGCGTACCTCAATCTGTCAAACCCTGGCAGGTTCGTTCGCTTTGGATCTCGTCCGACATACGTTTGAAGTTGCCCGAAAACCCGGATGACCCGTGATGGGACACAAATCGTGTGGGAAGGAAAAAGCTTCCGTTGGGATGGAAACGAAATATGCAGCTCGTCAAAAGTGATGCTCTGTGCGTTCAGACTGAATAGAGTTTGTTCAACAGCATTGACATTGTTTGTTGAGAAATAGATTGGAAATAAAATATATGTGAAACTTTACTGCTTTCATGCTTTTTATTACTGCAATGATGAAAACTAAGTAAACACGCCACGTCAATAAACACGCTTAATTAACAAAACTTAAAACAATAAAACAGTTAAAAGATTAAAATAATAAGTGAAAATATTGTATTTTGCTTGAATGCAATAACTATGGTCCATTTATTAATTTGTTATTACTTAAATGAATAGAAATGATTAGGATTTATGGAATGCGTTAAAAACAAATGAAAACGTAAAATTACATCATTATCCGAAGAGCATCTTCTTCAAGCGGTGAGTAATACCAAAGTTCTAGCTAAATTATATCTTCCTGTCTCTCTTTTTTACTAACTATTTTGTTTTCTTTTTTGCAGGCACAACCCCCGTGCCATCCAATCTGTTATACTTTAAAAGACATCGGTTTATCAGGGGGTGGTGTAACGTTTGATGGATGAAACGATGCGTGAAAAATGAGAAAATCCTCTACTTTCACAGCGCATCCACTACTCATACACACACGTGCGCACACGTTGGCACGGTCGGCAAATTATCACACACTCGAACATCAAACGACGTTCGGTTCCTTTAAGCCCTTAACCCTTCAGCAGGCAACCTTTTGAGGCAACCGCCGCAAACACACCCGTGAGCGAGGAGATACATTGATCGTCGACAATCGGCCCATATGTGTTGAAAAAAGGAAATGGCCCGTTGAAGGTGCAAACGTAGAAAACATAAAATAAACACAAAAAACAAACACACACACGCGTCTTACCGCACGACGTTAATGCGCCAGGCGATTTTAACCACTCAAAACAATCAATTCGTCACAACGTTTCGAGAGGGTGGGGGGAGGGGATGCGTTTAGTTACGTTCATTTCCTGGTAAACATCACCTTGAGAAACATAAAAATGAAAATGCGTGATCCCCACTGCACACCGCACAAATCGGTCCGATCGGCAGTGTGATTAAATAGACGGCGACTTAGACACGTTTTTAGTGTTCTAAATTAAGCGGAGCGAGAAGCGCGTTATTTATTTTCCCTGCCAGATCGTGCGGAAAGCGTGCGTTTCGGAAAGCAATTGTAGCGTGGGGGTATTAAAGAGCGTACCGTTCGCTCGTTGTAGAATGTTACGCTTTCGCAAGATTGTAAACTGGTTCCACAATGTCCGAGCAAGGGACGATGGTTTCTGCAGGCGGTATAAACAAACATAGCTTTAATGACCGCTAATCAGGTCCCAGATTCGATCGTTTCTTAATCGAACCCAGAAAGCGCGAACGGAGGCAGGTTTGATGTATTGAGCAAAGGCATTTGGAGGTTGCGAATAAGTGTCAATGCTTCTAGACACGTTAGTTATTCAATACTTTTAGGTAAACTTTGCAAAAAAAATATTTGAAACCTATTTGATACTATTGTATTGTAGAGCTCGATTAACTAAACTACATAAAAATAAGTCTATTTTTTATGAAATCATAAAACATATCGTAAATTCAACATGAAAGTCTTCTATGAGCGTTCAATCAAGTTTTAGGAAAACAATTAAAATTGATGTTTATTAAATGTGGTTTCTCATCAATCAATTTTTGGCGCAAAATTAGTATATTATAATCGTTAAACTATTTTTTCTTCCCCTGAACGAAAAGTACGACCAAAGTTCATTTAATTCAAACAATTTTTATTTGTTAAAATATCCATGCTACATGATTTGAATTTGTTGAATTTGAGAAAAAAATTCCTTTGTCAGTTTCGTGAAGATTTGAGACAATGTAAGAATGAAAAAATTGTTAAAATATTTGCTTCAAATTTACTCCGTAGGTTAATCCACCGTTCTTTCCATCGTTTGATTTGAATGTATACTTATTTGACGCTCCCTTAACAAAGCATTCAAATTCATTAGGATAATAAGATATTAGAGCCCATATCGCCCATTCCCCATATCGCCTTAAATAGAAACTTTATTCCTCATAAATATAGCCTCGTTTGCCATAGCGACATAAAGAATAAGCATGAGACTCTAATTTCACAGGTGTTAAAAATAATGTTATTAAATCTCTTAACGTTGGCATCGGTATAGCATTGGCGTTTTTGTTAAATTAACAACACTTTCATGTTGAATTGATGAATGCATTTTGTTTATTTTCATATAAATAACTAATGGATATTTTATAGGATTTTATAGGTTTATTTCGCCTGAGAGAAATGGTTTCTTCATACTGAAGGGTCGAATTTTATGACAGACATAATTTATGATAAACAATGCTTCCTCTAATTATACATACTTGGTATTATGAAGCATTTCCTTAGTGCTGTACAATCGATCAAAGGGTGTACTGTTTAAAATTCGCACCCACAAATTTCAACCTCAAAGGCCGAGTTTAAAAAGAAACTCAACAAAATTTAGGAAGTAAACATTGAAAAATGAAATTTTTTTTCATTGTTTTGATTTATTTATTTCATGTAAACTATCATGGCGACCCAGTGGTGTAGTGGTAGCGCCACTGGTCTAACACACGCAACAACCGGTACTATCATCCCATTCGGATCGTCTCCCCCTAGTGAGGAGTGACTATCCAGCTATGGTGATAAAATTGACCAAAAGGTTTTACATGACTTCAAAAACAAAGGTGTTGCTGTTGTTATTATCCGATGCTTTCTTTATTTCATAAACATTCTTCACCACTTTAGAAAAAATAGTAGCCGTTTTTTAGACATTCCTAAAAAATGTTTGTCAATTCACGGTGCACACGGTTACAAAATATATACTCTTTTTTATACAAAATATATACTCTTTTTTACGTACATACATGTATCTGTACAAATTAAGATTTTTGGCTGATCTTTGATATTTCTTTCTTCCAGAGCTTCTCACGAACACGAGCATTACACTTATCTTTGGCACCCATAAACAGGTTTCCTAGAATCAGGACCTATTACGCAGCAGTGCGACTTCGTTAATTCCTGGATGTACATCCTCCGTACATCATGAATCTTTACAGGCATTGTTGATATTCCTTTTTCTTTTGGCTCTTTGCTCGTTACAGGCTCGTTCGGCGCGATGTTTTGCCATATATTCGCTCCCGAACAACAAACAGCCGATCTTTGTACCGTTTTATTGCATTAAACATCTTGTGATTCACGATTTGCTAACATATTTCCAATGGTACGATGCAACAGATCCTTATATTCTAAGTATTTATGCTAAACTTTAAGAATGAAGTGTTTCGTTGTCATTCTGAAAACTCCTGTTAAATTAACTAACAGAATGTACACAAAAAACTATTATTACAAGGGTTTTTCCCAATAAATGTTCTCAAAGGCATCAAAAGTTACAGCATAATGAGGGTGTGTAGTTTACAAAAAAAATTCAGTACTTGAAAAATGGTTTCAAATTTTGTGACGGGAAATCAAAATCCATGCAATAACAGATAATAAATTTTTCATCCATAAAGGTCAACCATGGATTAAAGATGTCAAACTGCTTGTTTTTTTTTTTGTATTAACACCTATGGTTAATAATGAGGTCACAGAGGAGATGCTTTTACATGGATGCTGCACACAATTGCACTTTTTTACACACACGTACACATATTTATGGTATAACAAAGCGAGAGGCTGCAAACTACAATAGCAAAAGGCTGTCAGGCGCACCAGAGAATCCTTCGCCACGGCACGGATCGACGGACGACTGTAGGGGGTATTAGCCGAATGGAAAGTTTACTCGTTTGAAAACCCCTTCCTGGTTCTGTATTTAATGCTGCATAGGGTTAAGCTGGGCTCGGACGTGTCCCATGAAAGCTGCTGCTGCTGATGCTAACGTCCACTTTGAGGAATAGACCGGCCGTAAAAAAGAAGAAGAAAAAAACATCATCGATTCCCCTCAGGATCCTTGCCTGTGCTTTGTTCGTTTGTACGTGTTTGTCTCGAGGTCTCTTTTCTTTGCCCGAAAAGCGAAGCGGACGCTGACTAGTTGATGGTGCTGTGTTTGGGTGTGTGTGTGTGTTTTTTTTGTCACCCCGAGTATGCTTAACATGTTTGGTGTTGGGTTTGGAATTTATGACCCATCGGCAAATGGCACGGTGTGGAATATGAAATTGGTGACAAGCAGCTCACCAAACGAAAATAGCACTCGAAATCGAGATAGGATTACGGGCAACTATTTTCTTCAACTCGTTCTCTTCTTGTAACGAACGAAATATTATTGACGACACTTTCAGAAAGCAAAATATTTCATCTTTTCCCATTCGTGCGTACGGGCACTACACCGCTGTCCGTCGGTGTGTGAGACGAGTACGTTAACAGCAGGACAAGCAAGCCGCACAGCGACCAGGAGCTTCTACTCACCTACAAAAATGCTCCGTCTCGCTGGACTCGAGACTTTATGGTGGGGCTTAATTTTATGCCGCTCTTTAAGCATTCCGATAAACTCAGGTCGTCGTTGAGCGCGGCCCGGGAGTACCTCTTCATCCCTCCCTAAAGCAGCCGCTGCATCAAGGAGCCCGTTCGAGGATCTCTTCGATCTGTAGCGTCTCCCAACTTCCCCGTCAGCGCTGAAGCAATTAAGCTCCTCGCGCTCGGTTATGGGGCAAGGCGACCTGAAACACTTTCCCATCTCAATCGATGACGTGCCGTCCCGGGGCTGCTCGAGTGGATGTTATTTCTATTAACTACCCGGGACCGCTCCGGACCGACCCGCACCACTACCCACCCAGAAGTGTGTTCTTCAGAGGTTTCGGAATGAGACACTCGGCTCGGCCTGTTGTTACCAGGTTCGGTCAGCCACAACGGGGTCGGGGCAACTTTATCGTCTCGAAATCATTAACGGATGATTATGTTCGTTTTAACCTCCAAACCGAACCCACCCTGCCCCTTAGCCCACTCTTGTCCATCGATTTTACTTGCTTTATATTTATTCGAAGCATTTCTAACTAGCCAGTGTTGTACCAAGAAGGAAGTTTCCAACGTTTAGATTTTAATAACAATGTCACAATTATTTTGAGCGAATTTCGCACTTAATGTAAGTAAATATTATAAATCTCAAAACAAATTGTTCGTAGGAGTGGTTTTATCAATTTTTTCTCCACTTATCTTTGTCCCAATTCACTTACTGGCTTAAACGACGTGTTCATTTAATCTGTTTGGAAGCTAATATGAAATGAAATTTCCAGATAAAATGAGAGTTTAAAAATTAATTTGCTTTTATATATTTAATATCATCTCCACAAAGCTCAACTTACTTAGATTAAATGTGTTTTCTTCCGATTATTTCTTCATAAATTATGTCACATCATTCTTCAAACCGATTACTTTCTCATGCTTTCTTACGTACTCTGGAGAAATTCAGTAACTCTATCATACAACTGTGACAGAATAACATGAAAACATTAAGCAAAAAATTTAAAAAAAGAATAAAGTTGTCATTTGTACAGCAAAATGAGAAGCTATAAGAAATGCTTTTATAATTATGTCGCATGTTTTGTTTGATTATATTTTTTCAATATATTTATTGTGTTGATAATTTCTAGTTTTATTTTGTGCTTTTATAAACTGTCTTTGATTGATGTAATATTGGAAAAGGAAATTTAAAATACTTATTCCAGGCTCGTATAAAAACAAGGTTTTATTTTATCGCAACAACACTGGACCACGAATCGGTGATGGTCTCTTGCACGCGGTGGCGACACACGGCGAAAGGGTCAACCGCTCCCGCCCTGGAGGCAAAACTTCCTCCGTAAACTTCTTGACAGCCCACGTACACCACGCTATACGAGTTATACATTAATGTGAACCCATTTGGAGCAATTTATTTTCTAACCCTTCGGGTGCACGTATCTGTATGGCTGTACTTTACGGGACTCTAAATTTAAAGCAGTTTTAACCTTTTTTACTCACACCGTAATCTTTAATTTCAATTAAACCACACTGTCCAGCATCCGGGGGACGCCTCCACCTATGCTAATCAACTGTGCGGCGAGCGAGGGGTTAATGGCCGCCGGGAGTATCACCGTCGACGTCGGCGACACGTTCTATTATGTCGACATCTAGTGGCGTTGGTAGGAGCCTCCGCTGGGAGGGAAGAGTGTTTGTATGATCGTAATCTCCGCACGTCGGTGATTTATCACCGACTATAAAAGTGCAGGCATCGCCTCGCGCCGGCATCGACACTTCGAGAACACCGGGAGGGGGTGGCGGGGGGTCATCCAGGGGACGTAGCCAGGAGCAGGAATCTTAATAAGCCTCTTAATAAGCACCCTACGAATTGAAGTGCACAGCAATTGGCAATGTGATACCGTCCTGGTGTCCGATTTCAGCGAGACGCGTCAATGTTTCAGTTTGGCAGCCGGTTGTGTCTGGCAGTGTGCCAATAACACAGCCGGCCATTGTTACGGACCACTTGATGCGGTTGCCAACACACCAATAGTAGCAACACTTGGCCGGGATTCAAAATGGTTAGCACAGGGCCCTTTACCGGGGCCACCTTTTGACACCTCTGCAAAAGAGACCCTTGAAATTATGCAAATCCGCAGCAAACAAAGCGCACTGCGGTGTGCATTGCGTGTAAAAGAGAAGATTTAAAGAAGATTCGCATTCCGGGTGGCTTGTGCGAAACAAAAGGTTTCGGTCATCCAGCAGCGTCACATTAGACGAGCATATTTCTGCTCCAGGACGCAAACCATACATGACCAAGCAATAATATAATATAAACACACAAGCACTAACGGACTCAGCACTCACACGGCAAAGAAGCGAAAAAACAGAAACAACTCAAATATCTCTTCCATCTCCCGGAAGCAAGTCAAGATGGCATCCCGCGGTGACCCTCTGCGCCGAACGAAAATCTCCGAAGGAAAAGCGTCGGTGGGAGACACATCCGGTAGAACGATGACGAGAATAATTCGCCACCAGGGGAAGGGGAAACCCGAACAAGGGCCACGAATAATGGTAACAAATTACATCCGTTCTTATCAAAATCTTGAGTAAAACGAAAAAAAAACTGCCTCCTCGTTTGGAGTGGCGCACGGCTAGTGAGCGAGCGAGAGAATGATGATGATATTTATTTTCACCGATTTACTTTTTCATTTCTTCGCGTAGTCTGGCAGCGTGGTTGGTATAAAAGATCGATATTTTTTCTCCATCTCCGTCAACCCCGATCCCCCCCCCCTCCTTCCTACTCCCATCCTCCTCTTCTGCCTGTGAGAGCGAAGGAAAAAGGGAAAGTAATAAAAACAATTCAACTTTCGCTTGCCTTTAAGGAGGACGTAGCTACGCGGGCCACGGATTTGCTATATTTTGTAGAATTTGGTTGTGGAATGGTTGACGAACTGATTTGTTATGGCTGCGCTAACGAAGAAGCAGCGCACGGTCTCAACCTGAGCTGGTGAGACATTGTGTTCAGGTTGGTTGGAAAGAATATAATAAAATACGATTTTTTGTCCAACCGACTTAAAAAAGCAATATTTAAATTTCATT
This sequence comes from Anopheles punctulatus, assembly GCA_000956255.1. Taxonomy (NCBI): domain Eukaryota; kingdom Metazoa; phylum Arthropoda; class Insecta; order Diptera; family Culicidae; genus Anopheles; species Anopheles punctulatus. The sequence goes on from JXXA01019706.1 coordinate 13,335, forward strand.
CATTTAATTCGTACTTAAATTTCTGGAACTACTCTGATTTTAATAGCAGATAATAAGCAGATAATAATAATTTTTTCCTGATTTCTATATATGATATTCTATATGCAAAGCTGTATGAATGATGAAAATTTGTATTTTAAAACTATTGATATTATTTTTTTTAAATCATCAAAAATGTTGAGTTTTTGAGCTTTTTTTTCTTTTTCACACCAAGAAACACTTTCTTTGATTAAATAATTTTAAAGGCCTTGACCTTGATGCCTTACCAGTTTAACCTTCCAAGTGACGTTTCATTTTCTTCTGCCTACTTCACTCATTCATCAACAGCGTAAAGCTCAGAGTTTCAATAATGGAAAGTTCAAACAAGCATATTCAAGCCAGCCCAATGCATATTACTTTTGTCGAAGGCAATTTGTCCAGCATTTCCGTTCAATTCAACAAAACTTGCTCAGTGACTGTGTGACTTTCGATTGCGGAAGCGACACAGTTTGCTGCAAACAATGGCAATTAATTTCCCATCCTCGAAAGCCACGCGAACACTCACACGCTGTCGAGCAAATGCTGAAAGCACTTTGCAATTTCACCATGACCGTAAGATACGGTCGTTCGTAATCGGTTTCTACTGTACTTTCTGTACGTTAGCACCGTTAGCAGCGATTAAAAAAACACCTGTTTGAGATTAAAAAAGCGCCCTCAATTTCTAGCAGCAAAAGCCTCAACATGGACGCATGCGAACGCGTCTTCATTTGAGTGCTATTTATTTTTCATTATTTCAATCAAACGTACCGGAAATGGTCTGATATCATTCATACAACCCTCTGATTGTTCCGCTTTTGCACTTCGCTTTCCACAAGCAGAAAGGTTTCCCGATCGGGCACAATCGGTTGGTAGGAGCTGTGGCGTTTTTTAATTAAACGAAAAATCGCTTTATTGCATCGAAACCCTTTGGTTGTCGAATTGAAAAACTCGGTTTGTGAAAGGAGCATCGAAAAAGGGTAGCTAGGAACCCCTTTAACCATAATTCTACATGCATCAGCATCTTTCCTATTTGCATTTTGCACGGAACGATGAAACGGCTTGCCTAGCTATCTTTTACCAAAGAAAACATTAAAGGCATGAAGCTCAGCAGGAAAACAATTGCACACACACGCAAGTAATAAATAAAGCACCATAAAAAGAAGCTAACGCTGGACTGCGGGACTGCTTGGAGTACTGTGTTTTTTATTCTTGTTACCGTTCTCGACCGATTGTTTCCTCATACAAGGATGGGTTAAAAGAAAGCAAATGCCACCAGCAGTACTGATAAGCGTTTTAATTCGAACCGAGCCACGGCAAGCCTACGACAGGAATGATCGTCGTAAAAAAAAGGTTGCGCGATTGTTACTGATGCCTTTTGTTACTGATGTTGTGCACAACATGTTACGCATGTTGTGCACTTCCAATCTAGTTGCCTAGTTCTTCTTTTTTAGATTACAAAAAAAACGAATTAACAACCATAACGCTCGATTCATACGAGAAGGAACATCTTTTCTCTTCAAAATTGGCTAGCATTTAATTCCCGGCGCGAGTGTGAGGATAGGCGCGGAGTGAAAAATGCCCGATGACTGCAGTGAAAGAGCGAGTTTGATGAATTATATTTTCCAAACTGCATAAAACCACCCGAAAGATAGCTAAACCCGGAGCGTACTAAGCAAAGCAGCCACTGGGCCGCATTAATTCGAGGCACTGCAAAAAAAAAAACAATGCATCACCAGCAGCAGCGGTGGAATGTTTTCCGAGGGGTTTATCATGGGTGTATGTGCAAGTTCTTTATTTCTTCTCCTTCTCCCTCGCCAAGCCGGGAAGGCTTGTGCTGTGGCATCTGGAAAAACATTTCGCATCAACCGCTCCGCTGCCTAGGCACACATATCGGTTCGGTGCAGAAAACGTTGATCATTTTGTTTTTTTTTGTTTTTGTTTTATTTAGCTTTCTTGTGTCTCTTCTGCACAAAGCCAATACGGCAGCAGCAGCGAAAAATTGAAACCGAACTCTGACACTTTCAAGTTCACTGCCAAAGAATGTTATCCGTTCCCACTAGAGCGATTCGTTTTGCTACACGGCTTTGGTTGTTTTTTTACGAACTCTATGCAAAGAAATAACATTTGCTCGCCACCGGGCTTTAAGATATGCTGCTGTTAACCCTTCTAGCAGCGCTCGGTATGAATTGCGTTCTTACAGCATAACAGTAGCTTTTGTTCTAAATTAAGCACCCGCTGCATCTTCGGTCTGCCCGCCGATGCTTCAATTTTGCCCGGTTATAGTAACGGCAAACGTTACTATATTTAATGTTTCATATAGTAATATATAATTTCACACTCAGTAAGGCACGCGCTAGCTTTTCTGAGCTTCCAAGCTTTTCGTTTGGTGATTAAACCCGAATGCTTCACCAGATCCACAGACCAGTTTCTTCTGTAGCTCACATCGGAAGGTGCTAGCTCGCTGAGGTGCAAAAGAACGAAGAGCGAGATGCACAAAATCGACTTCCATTTTTTTTTGCCTCACAGTCACCCGGTGGTACATCACCGAGTTTGTGCATTTTAAATGAGATGCTTTTTAATTTTATTTTTTATTTCGACGCATTTTTTTATGTATTTTTCATTTCAGTTTTTATTCATGCGCGGAGTTAAGGAATACCTCGTTCCTTTTTTTGTTTATTTTTTACCGTATTTCTGGCTATTTCACCTTATATTCGCGCAGTAATACTACCGGTTATACCGGATTTGATGTCCAAACAGCACCAAAAACTGGGCGCCTTCATTTTGACGATGAAGCACCAGGCGTCTCCATTAAAGAAAAAATGTACTTTTCCAGAAACAATACAGAAAGTATAGGGTGACGTAGTGGAGTTTGTTTCAAGTTGAGCAGAACGATTAAAAACTGGAAGTATGTAGAGGACAAAAGAACTGTGGTGAATAAATGTATGAAAAGTTTGTACAACATGCGAAGGGTGCTTGAAAAATAAAACAAAACGCTTCTGCAAAAGGTTGTCGCATTTTGGCACACGGCGCAGCTTCGACCGCGATTGTCGCGGCTCCGGGCGAAGATCCGTGAGACCCACGGCTCAGAAAGGAACCACTTGCGGTACGTGAAACCTTGCTCGGGCGAGTTTTGGCAAGGGAATGCAACATTTACACCATAACCGTCGACTGACACTTGATCCTTTTTTCTATTTTGCTGCCTCCTACCACGGGAACCACACACACACACACACGCGCGCACACACACACACAAACAATTTGATCTCTACACTTCCATAGCGTTTACCGTAATTTGCAATTTAAGTTTTGGCTTCCCTTTCCCGGGACGCTTTTCCATCAGCATTGGTGTTCTTGGGCCGGTGGATTGAAGAAACTACCCCCGAAAGCAAACGGGGTTGATGATGGGTTGATTGGGCACCAGTACGCATCCCCACCGCCTGACCCCTTCCCTGGCGCGCGATTCAAATTCCGTGCGATCGGGCAAAACGATCGTTCCTTTCTTTCCACAATGCGAATGCGACTTTTGAACGTACATTTGCTTCTCGACTTTCTGGGCGTTTTGATTGGTAAGCACACCGCAAACGCGCCACAACTGGCAAGTGATGAAAACCGGCGCACGATATGAGGTGGGAGAAAAATTGGGGAGAAGGGGGCGGAAAAACAAACTCTAAACGAAGCACAACAAACACAAAACACAAACGCACAACGACGGGCAATTTTTCATGGGAGCAGAAGCCATCGCTTCGTTGCGGGTGGAAAACGAACAATCGGACACAAACACACACACACACATACACGCGCGTACGCATTTACACCTGCATGGAGTAGCGTCAGTGGCAGTGGTGAAGTGAATGCTGGGTGTTCTTAGCGATGGTGAGTGGAAGGAGGTGGAGGGGTTGGAAGAAAATCGAGTGCAACGTACCGCAACCATATGCAGCTCGCCCGCCAGTACCTTCTGCTGCGGTCTGTCGCGGTCTCCGGTCGCACCGATCGCGGTGAGGACTTGGCCAAGAAAGACGTACCGAAACGCAACGAAGGAAAAACGGAAGAAACACTGAACACGCACACGCACACGGGTCACACAGTCACACAGAACCAACGCTGCTGCTCCTGCTATTGCTGCTTCTGCTGCTGCTGCTGCTTCGGCTGCTCCTGCTGCTGAGCAACAATCCTAACATTACGGCGGCTGAGCTGCAACTGATACCGATACAGCGGCAGCGCAGCGGTTGCGACGCCGAAATGCCCGGGGGTTCACTGCAGGTGGGAGAGTGGGGGGTGGGCGAGCGGATGACGCTGTTGCTGCTGCTGCTGCTGCTAAGCGATCGGAAGGCACCTGTGAGAACGTGTGGTGGCACTCACCGTGAGTGTATTCGCAAAGCGGAAGGTCAACCGTCGTCGTCCAGACCGGGGCCACACGATTCGGCTCAGCTCGAGGTCGACGTTCGCTCGCGGCGCGCGAGCGAGCGAGTGAGCGAGAGCGAGAACGTAAACAGAAGCGCTGCTGGAAACGAGGAGCAACCGTACAGGCGCAACATGTGCACCCTGCTATCACCCCCTCTCTCTTTCACACACACACACACACACACTGGAAGAGGTATGGTAGCTCCGGAAGCAATTTCACTCGAATTCATCACCACTTTCCCTTTCAAGCGTTTCGCCAGTGGTGCGATGTCGCAACGTCGATGCAGCAATCGGATGCTGGAATCCCTCGCATTCTTTCTCTCTCTCTCTCTCTCTCTCTCTCTCTCTCTCTCTCCCTCTCTTTCTTTCTCTCGCACGCACGCACTCTTACTCTCTCACACTCCGCACAGTGAATGCCGTAACTATGACAACGCCACTCACCCAGCGTGCCGTCAGCGAAGAGCAAAACCGAAAACCCAACTCAGGCAGGGGTGCGTTGTGTGGGAAAATTGTTGCATCTCCCCGGCTCTCCGCTCGCTGGAAAAAAACGCCATTTTTCCCGCACGGAAGTGGCCGAGAAAAATAAACCCGAAAACACATCCGGCACTAGCCGACAAGCGGCGCATCGAATGTAATTAGCTGGCGGAAGCGCTGAAAACTGTTGAATGTCGTGTTGTTCAATGTTTGCCCAATGTACGGTAAAGTTTAGAGCCCGTCGGCTTGCTGCTGTGCCCTAATGAAGTAATGAAAAACGCAAAGCATACATACACACTCACACACAAAGGCACGGCCTCGGTGTCAACACACTCATCACGCTCCCCGGGGGGAATGGCAGGGATCCAACAGGTATCCTAGCCCGGTGGCTATGAATAATAACTGCGTTGGCAAGTAGCTTTAAATGAAATGTTTTACCAACCGCCCCAACCCCACAACCCAGCGGGCCATGTCCTAGTGCAAATGCAAACAGGGTTGCGAGCAAACAGAGCGGCAGAGATCCTTTTTTTTCGCGGCAGCCTGCTGGCTGCATCCCGGATGTGGGCACGCGAACAAGCCGAAGAAAAATGGAGGAAAAAACACATCCCTGCAGTGCTGTCCGCGGTTTCCCGATACGCCCACTACTCCAGCCCTTCCCCCCACCGGGCGTCCGAAAGTGGGAACTCACGCGGGAGCTGATAAGACCAGGGACAGACGGCAAGAGTGCGCACGCTCGCGTCCACCTCCACCGAAGGCAGGGCGAAGAAGAAAAAAAACCACCGGAGAGCAAAAAGCCCCGGCCTCTGCAGAGATCGTCCCGGTCTGCAGGACTCGCATCTGCAGATGAAGCGTGGCGCTTTTGAGTGACGCTAGGTGCGTTATCGGTGCGTGTGATTACAATAAGCGGTCACTCACAAGCGCGCGTGAGCGGCACCCGGAAAACGGTGAGGCCCACGCAGCATACGGTGGTAGGTTTATTTTTTTGTTTTTTTTTGTTTTTGCTTTGTTCTGTTGCGTGGTTTGTCCAATTGAAACAACTGCAGTCGTTTCGATGGTTCCCGGACCATCTCGTCGATCGAGTGAAAATGAACGTGACACTTAGTTCTCGGTTAAAATAATCTAATTATTCATTCTTCAGAAAAATTGCAAATTGTGCGACAAATGTTCGCAGAATTAGATCGAAATTTTGGTTAAACATTTAATGTAGAAACTTTTTTTTTAACAAAAATAATTTTCAGAGCAAGAAAATGCACTACATCTCACTATTTTACATACAATGGTAAAGGAATATTTGAAAATTAAATCGTTTTTATTCATCACGACTGCCCAGTTGAAGGTTTTCGTTGTTTTCGATGTTAATTTTTTACGGATTTGTTTTTTTTTTTTTGCACGTTTAATAAAAGGATAAATTCAATCGGTCACCTTGGATCGCTAGACGCACCGATTGGGAGCTCAACGGCTTGGAACTGCAACAGGTGGTCAGGTGGACAGGAAGCCCGGCGGCGCGCGCTTTCTGGAGAAAATCTTCCAAATCCGTAACCGTCGCCGCGGTCGATCCAAAATGCGGGCAACCGAGGCGGGTTTCGAAACGATCTCGCATAAATCATCCGAGCGCGGTTTCGCAGCACGTTCCACTCCCCTCCCCCGGACGGCTCCAAAATCGCCCGATTTAACGACCTGAAGCGAGCGCGCACTCGACGCACGCGTTATCCCATCTTCTTGGAAACTGTCCACCTCGAAAGTCCCGCAAAAAAAAACGCCACGATCGGGGGAGACCTATTTATAGTTCGCGCTCGAAACGGCGAACCCGAAGCTCGGGCATGAAAAATGTCCCACCGGACCATAAGGCCCGGCGGCGTGGAACGGCTGGAGCATGGAGTGCTCTCCAATTTCCAATTGCCTTTTCGGTGTTATTTTCGGGTGATCGGGTGCAGGGCGCCGGAGACAGAGAGAGAGAGAGAGAGAGAGAGAGAGAGAGAGAGAGAGAGAG
>JXXA01019709.1:0-11291 GCA_000956255.1 Anopheles punctulatus
CCCCTCTCTTGGCGCCAACGTCAAGCTCTCATGCTCTTATCTCGCCCTCCTCACCAAACCATCAAAAAAAGAAAAAGAAAAACATACCTCTTTCTCGACTCGTCTCCACTCGTGGTGTACTATTTGATCTGCCCAACCAACCGAATAATTACAGATTAACCGAAACCGCACGGCTTCTGCGAAACGTACGGCGGGTCTTCACCGGAAGATCGCACACGACCGAAAATAAAGAACTAGAATTAAAGCGTGAGTATTTCTGCAGCGGGTGGAGCACCACTTAACTGAACTTTCCCGATAACATTCCCACGGAAGCGTACAGAACAGGAAACCGCAAACCAAACCAAATTAAAACCATCCCTCCCCCAAAACCACAACAACAACAACAACAGTAACAAATAAAGCTGGCAAACAAAGCAAAACTTCGGCAATAGCGAACAAAACTTTTCATTTAGTTTCAAATTTTCGTTCCCCCCGCCATTACTTGCCTCCTTGCTTGTTGCACTCGCTAGTTTTCGTTTTCGTTTGCAAGCAAAACAGTACTGGACCGAGCTGACTTTTTCCAGCCCACTATACATATGTGTGTGAGAGCACATCGGATGCGAACTGTTTGTAGAAGTGCACTTTTCACCAACGCTGACTGGACCGTGATAAGCTAAACACATGAAAGTCGGTGCTATTTTCCTGTAACACCGCACCGGGATGGAAAAACTATCAAAATGAGCGAAAACGGAAGGCGGAATGGATGGTGGTGGTTACCTTGTCAACTTTGCTGCCAATAGCGAGACGGTTTTTTTATTTTCTCTTTCGCCATTTCCTTTCGGGGGAAAATAAAATCCTTCCCCCGGCGTACCGGCACAGTCGACATTCGCTTCCCAACTGACGCATTCCCTGACGGCACCTTTTTACCGATGAAGAAGGTGTCAGCGGACACACGAAACACCCTTGCATCGTACAGGCCGATTTCCATTCTAGTCGTCGGTTTCCATTATTATTATTTTTTTTTGTGGTTGACCGATGCGGGTTGCCCGCGTTCGTGACTTGCGTACCCGTTGAAATGGGGCCGGAATGTATGGTTTAATAATTTAATACACGCCCGGGGTGGGGATAACCATTGGAATCAGTGAACGACAACAAAAACCTACTCCTACTAGGTTTTTTTTCTGTTTTTTTGATTACATGTGTCTGCCCTAAAGCGCACGCTGCAGTGTTTGAGTTTGTTTTTCCTCCCCGCACGGGAATGGATCGAGCGGAGGAAAAAATCAATGGGTTTACAGGAGCAGCAGATACCGTTGGCGATTCAACACGCGCCCGAATGGTACCAAGGCTTCCGGGACGGGGTTTTCCACTCCGTTTTTCCGCTAGCAAGGCACGAACCGTCGTATGTTTGGTCTCGCAGTCAGTCAATTAATTTTCCCCCCACCCTTACATCCAATACTTCGCCCCAAATAGAACGCCCTTTTAATGGGCGCAAGCTTGATAAATAATTAAAAAAAGGAAATGTCACCTTGTCGGAGGTAAATATTAGCCGTCTAAATGTGGAAGCTGCACAAAAAGAGTATACTTAATAGTAATAAGTTCTTAATTGTATGCGTGGGTGGGTGCTTTGTGAAGGTTCTTCAAACGCTTTACTCACACTCGCTTCCCCACAAACACACACACACACATGCGTCCCAATGAGCAGCTTTTTTTTGTCTGTGTTGTATTCGTCCTGAGAGGCTCATGTCACTCACAGAGGATAAACTATATTAAGGCTGGCTTTATTCATTTCCGTTTGTGTTGTTTTGCTAAACATATATTTCTAAAGATCACACACACACGTACACTCACACACTTACATGCGCGCATTAAAGCACAAACAGACTGACAATAACAAAATGATCAAAATCAACTTGAACGACGATTTACGTTATGTTTAACATTTACAAAATTTACAAACACAAAATTTAACACGCTAAATATGTTTCGTAGTGTGTAAAAAAATACTGTAAAACAATGTGTAAAAATATGAAGCAAATTGAACAGAAAAACACAAACTATACAAAAGACTTCATGAAACACTATTAAACCAATTGGCCTTAAGTGGTTGGCTACAAACTGTAAGGTAACAAACTGTAAGATGAATACAAAAAAATAGAATTAAGAACATGTCAAATAGTAAAACCATAACAAACAGACCAAACATATCTACATAATACTGACAAACGCTTCCCACTACCACCACACGTTTGTGCTCCCGCTTTCTGCCACCGTCCACGCCGTCGCAGCAACCTTAGCAAACCGTGCACTAATCGCTTTTCTTCCGATTGTTTTTTTTCTCGCGACAGATGGGTACGCTTTCTCCCAGGAGGAGGGCGGCTCGGTAACGCAAACGGACGTCATCCGGGCGTACGACACCAACCTGCCAAAGCCGGACGGCAACTGAGTGTGTCGCGGGTGCGCGTACTGCTGCGACGGCTACTATACCGCCTGCTAAGAAAGCGCTACTTCCGGTCACTGCCGCAGCCCTACCATCGGTTCCGGTGCCGGAGGCGCGAACGGCCGGTCACTCCGCCGTTCGCCGTTTCGGTGTAACGCCGTCTCAACTCGAAGGCCAAATTGCGATCTCGCATCGTTGTATGTTGGGAATTTAAATTTAAAAAAAAAGTCACGAAACACTTGTAAATGTAAAAAAAAAGAAGGATAAGAAAAACGTAAGAAAGTAATAAAAGGAGACGAGGAGATGTAGGTAAAACTATTTACAACAGCAAACAAACAGAAAACGAAAAAGAAACGACGACGACGCACTTCGTAAGCGAAGCCGGCGCGAGCCGAAGCGTACAGAACTATGCATACAGAAACCGTGTTAATCACTCTATTCATTCTCTTATCGTGATAGTGAAATGTTTGGGTAAAGAATTTCAACAGGCTACCGGCCGCTTGGTGGATAGTAAAGTAACACAAACGGTAAAGAAACCCAACACAGTACTAATGAGTAAAACAAGAGCAGATAAAAACACAACACAAACGAACCTATTTGTTAGCTTTAAGACACAGGGTACATGTAGTGTGTATGTATAGATTTTAGATGACTCGCAGAGCGGTACCGTGGAAAGCCAACTCGCATATGGTGTACGAAGACTATAATCGGTAGATGTTTTTTTTGTCTCCTTTTATTCTCCTTTTTTTGTTTTTATTCTACGCTACTTTTTCCGTTGTTATATTTAGGGTTTTTTTATTTCATTGGTTTTTTTTATCGCGTTTGCAAAGTATCTTTCAACTTTTGCCTACCTACCAGAAATCACTTTTCTATCCATAGACCCGGTTATTACTTGAGAATGTCTCCAGACAACACGTCTGTCGTAAAGACTTCGCTCGTGTTCTGTTCCCTTTCGCAGCGCATCTGAACAAAAATCGATCATTCAACCCACCAGATAACGATAACGACATATCAGCGAGATAAATTGAAGTTTTCTTAGTTTTTCTTTTGATAATATTTGTATCGATTTTTTCTACGAAAATCAAACATGCAAATCATCGTATTTTTTCAACGCTTTGAACTGAGTTTACAGCAAATCAAGTCACAGTCGGCGTGCGGATGTAACTTTAGCCAACTTCAGTGTCTTTTTTCACGTGTTGTGAGAAAGGTCCAAACGGGGCGGACCTAAACGTGTGCAAAATTTCAACCGAAACAAACGATAGTATTACTGTATTACTTATTTATATATCTCTCGCTCTGTAACACTTACTAACCGAACGACAAATCGAACTGGATGTATCCGAACCGCGCCAGCAGGATAAGTGCAGCTAAACGGAACGTGCAGAACAAACAAAAGTGCCGATAAAGCATGGAATTGGTATAATATTTAGAAGAGAACCAAAAAAAAAAATAACAAAATGCATCGAGCTACCGTGGTGATGGTTTGTTCCAATGCGATTTCAACAAGACTAGGCATGAAGGGAAAAACCCGCAACACTAATCCAAATCGTCTTTTTTGAGCAAAAACAAGTTAACACAATAACGTAACCGTGATTCTGTTTAGCATGCGAAAAGAAGGCAGACTTCATCTTTCTATGCGCTAAGAGGAGAAATAACTTTATCTGCACGGAGATGGATCTCTGTGGGGAAAAAATAGAACAGATATATATATCCTACTACCAACTACCAAGTACTACCCTCCAGAGCTAACATAGCACACATCTAAAAGATCTCTCTATAAGTTGAACAATAGCGAACAGTTGATAGTGTTTAAACTACACCTTCCTTAACCGCTACGATACCGAATGGCAACACAGAACAAAGTACAATAGTTTCAGCAACAGATAAACGTAACCAGCAGCGCTAGAAGTCTCTCATGTGCTTTTAGTACCAGATCGCCGTACAATAGTGCTTCGAGTAATCCGCGATTATTACAAGGCAGACCTAACAATGCAAACTAACTCTACCAAAGAACCAAGGAAAGTGATCGTAGCAGGCGTATGGGGATGGTGGAGCAAACTAGCCCTACCGTAATGCTGTCGGCTCCACAACGTGTTGGCTGGAAATAAAGGAACACAATCACTAAACATTGGTCACTGTATTGATCCCGATAATGTCACCTGTGTGTGTATCATTAGAGCTAGAATCGATCAGACGTTAAATTTTCCTATGGATTTGACACCAATTGAGGTCAAATATTAGGCACGATTCCTTGAAATACAGGTCCTGCGATACAGCCGTTGGGTTGTTTAAAAGCGGTTGCGAGTGCAGATTGATTGCTGAAGTAATTTAAAGGCCTTTACGAACATCGTTAAAGCAGTTGCCATATGTTGCCACAAACGTTGGCTGTACTTCGTCATCACTTTAAGATATTTTATCGCATAACCACAAACACAAATAATGAGATATTGGATGCTTTTGCACAATGGTCCACAATTCTCTCGAAGCCACGAAAACACCTCAATCCTTCCGGGGCCCTAATTTGATGAAAATACTCTTAAATGTTTTGTGTATTTGTAACAATCATTTTAACAAAAAGGCTCCTTTGATAGCACATCCACTACTTTTCGACCGCATTCGTCGTGTAGAGGTCTGTTCTGCGTTGGCTAAATATTGGAATCTGCGCTCGAACCTCATCCACCGTCGCAAGATTCACATCCGCCACGACCGTGTCCTCCGTTTCGTTTGCTTCCGCGACCACCTTCGCCCACGGGTCGACCACCATCGAGTGACCCCACGCAACGTACCCGGCGGATGCGTCCCGTGCCGGTGAAATAGTCGCCACGTACGATTGCGTATCGTTCGCACGACCCCGTGCCAACAGCTCCCAGTGCAACGGGCCCGTCTTCATGTTAAACGCTCCCGGGTAGATCAGCATATCGCAGCCCTGGTTGCGGTACAGACGGGCCAACTCGTCGAACCGGATGTCGTAGCAGATGCCGATCCCGATCTTGGCGCCCTCGATGGCCACGGTCGCCAAATCACTGCCTCCCGTCAGAACGTCCGACTCGCGGAACGTTATCCCGCCCGGTATGTTGATGTCGAACAGATGAATTTTACGATACGTCGCCATCAGCGCACCCTCCGGTGACCACACCGTGCAGGTGTTGTACAGTTTGCTGTCTGCAGCACATCGTTCCGGAATCGTGCCTCCGATCAGATAGATGCCAAGTTCCTTGGCGATCGCAGCCAGGCTGCGGCTTGTTTCGCCGGTGGGAATTTCTTCTGCGTATGCCGGGAAATGTTGTGTCCCGTAGGGTGAATTGAAACACTCCGGCAGGGCCACGATGCGGGCACCTTTGTCCGTAACGGCGGAGCGTATTTTCGTCAGCGCATTCTCGATATTTTGCTGCTTGTTCGCGCCAACTTTTAGCTGCAGTAGCGCAATACGAAAGCCAGCTGGAGGTAAGATCAGGATCAGGAAGTGTTTGGAAAGGATATTTAAGATATTACTTCACTGTTACGTACCACGAGCCATTGTGGTTGTTTGGAATATCGTTGCGATGATGGCACGGAAGACAGCTGTTATCAGCAGGCTGGTTACAAGCTGATTGCAGGCCTTTTTAAATTTATTTGTTTTGATCTGTAGCAAAACACCAGAGCGAGAAAGAGATGCAAGTTGTACTGAGAAAGAACTAGCAGATTATCGTCGTTTGGCAGAGGTGTCAAACGACCATGCAGAATGAAAATCATAAATCTTGTATTAAATCGAGTCCAATATATTATGTAGATGATTTGTTAAGTATTCCACTTGATCATTTTGTTAGGATTCTAAAGGAAAACTTAGCATATTTTAAAAAAATGCCGAAAGCAGAAACGCATTCTTCTATTTTGTTGTTATTCGGATCGGATCGAATCGATACGCTTGAGATGCAAAATGTCAAATTCTTCTCACCGGACCCATCACCACTTGTACGTATTTCTTCTTTCACGCGGCAGACGTTTGTCGGATTGTGATTCCCCCTAAATTCTCGATAAAAAAGCGAATATCACCAAAATGAGGATTCCTCTGGGACGCAAACAAGCCGAACAGGCCGCCCAATGGTAAGTATTGTGAATTCGATAGTGTGCCGCCCTGACAAGGCTCCTAAAAGATACATGTTGTGATTGGCGCTTGTCATCCATTATGTAAGCCTGTGTATTTTGCAAGGCACACACTGCATCCTTGAGCAAGGAATCACCTCCAAGGACTAACTTTGATCCTCTCTTCACAAAAACAGGGCCACGTCCGCCGCCGCGTACGGAGCAGCTGCCGCCCTGGTCGGTTGCTATCTGACCGACTGGAAGGTGATCGTCGCGTACATCCCCTTCTACGGTAGCAAGTTCGACAAGAAGGAATAGAGAGGCTCGGTTAGCATTAACTTCATCCTAGCAAATTATTACCCGCCGACATGGACAGTCCCCCGGACAGACGTGGCTGCAAAGCGTGTTCGTGTGTGGTCGCGTGTTGTTAGTGTAACTAGCCCTCTCCTGTACACAACCAAACAAATTCGCAGTTGAATAAGAGTTCAATAACTACCAAAAATCGGTTTGCAGTTCTTCGCGAACAGTTTATTTACAATTGAGTTTTCGGGAGGTTCCTTGTTGAGAACGCGTAGTGAAATTTAATTTCGTTTCAATTTTATACGATTTGCACTAAAAAAAAAAAAAAAGATATCGCAAGGTTAAACGTGTACCAAAAATTAACGGAAAAACATATATTTACCGATCTTCCTGCTCTTTCCGTAGCTTCTCCCGCTCGAATTCTTCCAAATGCATCCTTTTCCGGTGGCCGTAGTAGTTGCTCCTGGAGGTGAACCGTCTGGAGCAAAACTCACAAGCATACTTCTGCCCATCCCTGTGTTGCGCCAAATGCACCCTCAGATTACTCTTCAGCTTGAAAGACTTCCCGCAGGTGGTACAAACGTACGGTTTCTCATCCGTATGCTGAACTCGCTTGTGGTTCTGAAGACTCTGCACATTGGTTGCCGCGTAATCGCACTGATCACACCCGTGCCGTACCTGCGAATGCTGTAGCATGTGCTTGCGCAGACAAATCTTGTTTTTTAACCACTTCCCGCAGTGCTCGCACTGCACCTGATGCAACACTTTCGGTTCGTGCGTCGTTAGGTGGTAGTTGAGGTTGCTTCTACTGCTAAACTTCTTGTGGCACACGTCACATTCCACACAGTTGCTGCCCCCATCGGATTCATGCGACAAAGCCATGTGTCCGGCAAGATTATCCGCCGACCGAAACGCCCGGCCACAAACCTGACACAGGTGGTACACGCGCTTCGTTTCGTTTTCCTTCCGATGCGTTGACGCATGCACAAGCAGCGCACTGACGTAGCTGAACCGTCTCGGGCACAGTTCGCAGCGCAACGGTCGTTTCTCCTCTGGCAGGTGGTTCTGCACGTGAAACCGAAGGATGCGGGGTGTGGTCATCATTTTCTTACATATCGGGCATTCGAACGCTTCCGGCTGTACATGCTTTGCCAGATGCATCGCTATCATCGGTCGTTTTTGAATCTGTTTCCCACAGCAGTTCACGAAACCTTCGCGGCCGTGTGCTTTCTGGTAGTGTGCGAACAAGTCCTCCATCGTGGACCAGTTTTGTTCCTTGCACAGCTCGCAAACGAGTCCATAGTAGGCGGTAAGACACTTGTCCAGTTCTTCTCCACGCACGATCAACTTTCCGTCGCGAATCATCTCTGGAAAGGGATAGCCATTAACCCGCACGAGAATACCTGCTTCTTCCACGGGAATGATGCTTTCATCCGCTGTCCGTTCTTCCTCGTCGCTCGAGAACTCTGTCTGGTTATGGATCGCGTTTTCTGCGTCCAATTCCTCCTCTACCGACGCTTCTGTGATTTCAATCTCCTCTTCGACCTGCTCCATCGTTCCTTGCTTCGTCTTCTGTGCCTCATCGTACGAAGGAGGATTCGCACGTGCCTCGATAGCTACCTCAATAAACTCAAAGTTGTCTCTACTGTTACCTTGTAAAACTTGATCGTTGACAATGTAATCAATACGTTTCTCCCGATCGTACGCCAGGATGCTTTGATTCGCTGCTACCTGCTGGACAAATGAATCAATATACTCCACCGTGTGCCAGCACTTGAGACACATGTGCTTCGGGAGGCTTTCATCTTCTTTTACCTAAAAGATAAGAATGTTTAAAACACAGTTCAACGTACGGATTACTGATTCCGTATTACAATCAGATTCAAATGCATCTGAAGCATTTTGTCCATCTGCGCTTCTCGGCCTCGGTCACCGAAGATTGGCACAATAAGATCAGCGTTTTGCAGACATAATCGACACTGTAGCGTACGGTCCGGAGGTTCCTGTGTGATGTTATCCATTTTTTCGGTGAGGAACACAATGGGTTCCGTTCATCGGAGATACATTTGCACAATTTGGGGTTTATTTTCGTTTGTTCATGACGAGAGCTTTGTTTGTTTACATTTTGCATTGTTTTGACAGCGCGCTTGAGCGGTTTGACAGCTGACGTTGACAATTGGTCAAAAATTATTATTTTGTAAGTTTTTATCAGTTAAACATGCCTCGTAAACTTCTCTGTACGAAAATTTATAAATTAATATTCACTAAAACGCATTTCAAACATATTATCATTAACAAAAGACGTTAAAATTCGAATTTCAGTGAGCGAGATGGAGAGATGCGTTGCAAGAGTGGAGCAGCTCGATGTGCTGCTGTCAGTTGAGAAAGACGCAAGAATTTTTTTAACGCTAAATTCACACACATACACATCAAACCTAGCAGAGCAAACACGTCGGGTCTTCGTTCAAAAGGAATCGTTCGCTTTTTTACAAAAATTCCATCGTGTTTCCTAAGTCCGCGATCGTTCTTCACGTTGCATCAGCACAGCACAAACAGCTCTAGACGCCATTTCGCAGTGCAGGATACGCGAAGTAGTGCCAAAAATTCGCCACACAGGCGGAAACTCCATTCCAGTGTCATCTCTCGACCCACTGGAAGGAATGTTGTTCATCGCATCGATATAATCGGTAGTTTTAGTAGGCGTTTTTCGCATCGAGTGCAGTGGGAAGCGTTTGTTGCATAAAACGAAGAAGCCACACCATCGGGCAACCCGAGTCTGCTAGCCGGAAATGGGTCGGCCCGTGAGCATAATACACATTCCAGGCAGAAAATGATGCCGAGGGAAACGCTGGCGCTCCGCAACGCACCCCCGCACGAAGACAAGAAGAGAATGGATCGGTTGTGGTGGATATCGTAGAAAAACGTTTGGGAGTAAATATTTACCTGGCTGGCGTGCCTGGTTGGTGCAGTGACGGTGAAGAATTCAACGCGTGGAATGCGCTGGCCAATGTGGGCTATAAAAAAAAGTCTTGTGATGACCGACACCAATCGCGCAATCGATACGCGCGGGTGTTGAAAGATACGTGGTGCAATAAGTGATAGAGTGATAAGTGCTAAAGAAAGCAATCATCAGCCAGCGCAAAAAAGCGCATTTCCAACGGCAGTTTCGGCTGGCTGCGTGTGTCCGAAAAAAAGGAAGCGAATCCTTAAAGCAGAAGGAAGAGCCTCCGTGGTGCTCTTGAGAACGGTGCTTCCAAGAATTTCGAGTGCGCTAGACCCGTTTAAAGTACGTTATTGCGTGCGTGTGTGCGTAAAGGGCCGGAAAAGAAAGGGCGCCGAGGAAACCGAAGCAAGTGCGTGCGTGTGCCTGTGTGCGTGTCCCAGCGTGTGCGCTTCCCTCCCCTCCCCTGTGTTGCGTCTTCGCGCGCGCGGGAGAGTGAATGAGCCAGCGCGAGCGAGAAAGAAAGAGAAGAAACGCAAAAAAGGGACCCAAACATGGACGAGCGGTTGCTGAACGATCTGCTGGAATGTTCCGTCTGCCTGGAACGGCTCGACTCTTCCTCGAAAGTGCTTCCCTGCCAGCATACCTTCTGCCGGAAATGTCTCGAGGTAGGTGTCCCATTTCACAGTGACTGTGTGTGTGTCGATACCCTTGCGACTAAAGAAGGATATCCTGTAGAATATTTTTCACCAACAACGGCAGGATGTGGTGCGGGGAGTTAAATCCAGCTTCTATCGCGCTGGAAGATTAACGCGCATGGGGTTCTAAAGGGATCCGCCAAGTCCTGTTGACATAGCTGCGTGATTTGCGTACGGAAAAACGTATCAGAAATGGTTCAACATGAGGTGATCCCATAACAGATGAGGCTAAGAGACGTTCAAAGCCTTCCCTTCGCCAGAAACACGAAGTGTGCGAAAACCCGCCAGCTCATTTGCGATGCTGGAATTTTGATGTATATCTCGGCCAGGTTTTGATACGTCCGCCCGTCCCTGGCACCTCTCCACCAACCAGGAAAGGTCGTCCAGAACGTCTCTCCCCGGCTCGGGCCCTGGGAACCATCTTGGGACCGCAAGAACGATGTGCAAGAAACGGGTCTTAAAACGGAACGCGGCTGAGAAAAGAATCTTCCTCACACAACACACACACACACGCACGTTACCATCACTAGCAACGTACGTTTCGAGGTGGAGCATCACAGCCTACTGCGGCTGCTGTTGTTACCTTTCTTCTGCCCACTCCAGTCCAGCGATCTCGAAGTGGATGGGATGTAGGGTTCTCGCGATCGTGATGTTGCTGTTTTTCCTGCAAGCGCGTTTTTGTGAATGGGCATTTCATTTTAATAATACCTATGTGTGTGTGTGGGATGTACGAGCCCGCCGGCTCCCAAGAAAGCCCACTTTACACCCCGCGCGATATCTTACACTCCGTCTCCGGCTCAGTTCGTACCATCGCGGCTCATCGGCGCAAAGTTTACTTACCATAAAATAACCTGATATGATGCCTCCAGCCTCT
>JXXA01019717.1:0-11499 GCA_000956255.1 Anopheles punctulatus
TTTTTGTGTGTGTGTGTGTGTGTGTGTGTGTGTGTGTGTGTGTGTGTGTAAGAGACGCCGCCTCTCATTCTTTCGCCAAAAGTTGTGCTTAACAAAAGCTGCAAAGTGATAGCGTGTAGTATTCCCGCAAGTCTGCCTAATCCTTCCTATTCTTTTTCTTCCTCGCTCAATAATTGCTGCGGACGAGGTGGAATTGGTGATAGTGTATTAACTGAAAGAGAGGTTGTGAGTTGCTTACGCTCGGAAAGTTGTTGAAATTTAAGTATGAATGAATAATTCGATCTACTTTGCAACGACAAGGAAAGATTCTTGGATACGTTTGGTTTAGCAAGTTTTAACGTTAAAGTTAATTTATTAGATAGGAAGAAAAAAAAGAATGATTAGTGCGTACGTTAGTTTCCTTATAGAGGTTACAAATAGTGAGAGCATTAGCATGACACAATTCTTTGGCGTTATCGATTTTAGGATTGTTTCAGCTGTGAAAAACGACATGTAGGAATAACGTACAATCTACCTTTACCATTTCTTCGCCCACTTTCGTTTGTCTTATGGCTTGGAAGTGGAATCTCAGAAGCTTTGCACTTGCACTTGGAGTGCCTGTTTGATTCATCCTTCTTGTCTACAAAGGTATCTTTCGACAGGACCACCAGGTACACACACACACACACACCACCACCACCGAAGGTCCACTTGAGTCGCACCATTTCACAAACACTACGCTCTGCTCCGAGGCCGCGAGAGAATCTGGAGCTTTTAGAGTACAGGTTTTTCTCCGTTTTTCAGAGCGAAAGCTTTGTGAGTAACCTCAATTAAACTGGTGTTAACTGATGCAAACTTCCAATGGTAGTGAACGAACTTTCTTCACACAGTCTTTCGGGCAGCTCCGTCACGTCTCCGCGTAAAAGTTCTTGATGCACAGTCAGCAAACGCCGTGTGATATTGAACCGTTCAATTCCAACAATTTACAGTTAAGTGCAGCTGGCTCTGACTAGTCCATACAAAGTGGAATCCTGTTCTGGACGAGTGAAAATTCATTCGATTCGTATCCTTCAAGAGTGGTGGCAAAGTAAGATATAAGGCGTTTTCATGGTTGTTTTGTAAGCTGACACTACGTTGGGCATGGCTCGAAATTACCTTTCGTGTGTCACATGGTGCTTTTTTTAAATGCAAAATTTTGGTGTAGAATATGAGCGACAATGGAAATAGGAATGTTTACTGGACGACAGTATTTTTACAGCGTTAACTAAGCTAATGTATTTGTGGTATTGGGTGATAAATTTACTACATCATTTTTTCTTTTCGTTCTCTTTTCATGTGCTCGTGCTCCTTCGTCTGCACTCTTCTGGACCGTGATGGTGGAAACATTGCCGGATTATCACCTTTCATCGTTCGTGGTTGTTTTCTACGGTCAAATCTTCCCATCGACTCGCTACAAAACGCTGATTTGGAAAAAAGGTTTCCCAATCATTGCTAAAAAAGTATATTCCTCGCTCCTTTGCAGCGTTGTATAAGTGATATCTGTGCGTGTGTGTCTGATAGTGTAGTAGTGTACGGTGCAGTGTGTTGTGTAAAAGCAAGTGAATAAAACAATATTTCGCTGCATCTATCGCGCTCAGCTACGTTCTGAAGTTCTGAGCTATTCTCGACACTCGTGCACGACTGATACGCCTTGCAGGAACGTGCCGTATTGTCCGGTGGCGAAAGCAAAGGGAGGAAGGAGTGAAACCAATTTTTGAGACGCCCCGTGAAAATATAAATCTTTCACCATTTTCTCCAAAGGCGAAAACATGGCGTTTGCGGGCCTAAAAAAGCAAATTAATAAAGCAAATCAGGTAACGTGTGCGTTAGGTCCAGTGTGCGTGCAAGATATTTTGTTTTGAGTTCACCTATATAGTATATAATTAATGTGATAATTTACAACCCTTAAAAAAGCACAATTCGCATCTTCTCAAACGTCTCGTGTCCTCTGTATATCGTTCGATTAAGAAACGAAATAGATGAAGTAGAAATTTTACATCAGAATTTAGGTCACGATCAATTTTCCAACGTGTGATAATTTTATGTTGCATTCATTCGTACTTAGTATTAAGAGATCTTGTAAAGGGAAGCACGATTTAGAACAGTGAATGCTGCTTTAACCGAGGCTGTAAATTTGGTTTGTGCATTGTAGTTTATGTAATTATTTTGAAATGCTATGAACGAAAGATGGTATGCATCTTAATGTAAAAAATAGGAGCGGAATAGCAATATTGTTGTACAATGACTACCATATATTACACTATTTGTTTTGCGTCACGTGGCTTCATAGATATAAGAAAATATTGTTTTTGTTCCTTGACAGTTTTGTCTTTTTTCGCCGATACGCTGCTTTTATATAGCAATACTATGTAGGAGGAATACACAAATAGCAAGGGGACGCCTGGTGTTTTATGCTACACCAATAGTAGTGCAGTAGTTCATAGTCGTATTTATGTTCTTAATATTACTCACTACACGTTGAAATGAACGTCACACTAACTGTTTGATGATTTTTCAGTATGTCACTGAAAAGATGGGAGGTGCTGAAGGCACCAAACTCGACCTGGATTTCATGGAGATGGAGCGTGTGAGTAGTATAAATATGTCTGAACTGATGTTATAATTTGTATTAACTAATATTTATCTGTTAACAGAAAACGGATGTCACCGTCGAGCTAGTCGAAGAGTTGCAAGCTAAGACTAAAGAGTACTTGCAACCGAACCCGACAGCAAGAGCAAAGATGGCAGCGGTCAAAGGTATTTCTAAATTATCAGGTCAGGCTAAAAGTAATACTTATCCACAACCAGAAGGTATACTGGCTGACTGTATGCTGACGTATGGTAAAAAGCTGGGTGAGGACAGCATTTTTGGTGAGTACAGCGTAAAATGGATAATTCATTGCACTGGTTTTTATTGTACACTATAACGACTGTTGGATGTGGTTGTTTTAATTGCAAATCTATCATTTTTTCTACATTCACACATCACAAGCGCATCGCAAGAGCACATACAATGTTCTCACAGTACGATACATGCGCGAAAATTCATTAAAATAATGCAAGAGAACAACAATTGTCAATAGTTTTGCAATAAGGATAGTTGGTTTAAGATTCATAAGGGTTTGTTACGAAAAATGTGACTATCGAGAAACCTTCCTACCCAGGATCTGATAATTTCAAAAACTTTTAGCGTCAGTTAGATCGACTGTATTTTATGATTTATCTTCTCAATCAACGATGCACAACTCGTATTTGGACCAAATTGTTTATAACTTTCTATATTTTTATATTTTTGCTGTGTTATTTGAGTTATTTAATCTGAGTGTTGAACGAGCTGTGTCCTCTATCTTTGTGTTCCTTATAACACGTAAAATTCCAATGCACATTTGATGTATATTGAATTGGAATTCCCATAGTTCCCATACATTGTACGGTGTATTTCCCTTTAGCTAAATAAACTTGAAATTCAACTAAATCCATGGTTCGTCTCTAACATTATTTAAATGTTAAAATTAAATCTTATGTTTGTACAATTAAAATTATATTTTAAAATAAATACGTACATATGCATTATACGCGATTAAAAGCTTATCGTTCGTATGCTAATCTCAACTGGTCCTATGTATGCTAATATGTAGTATACCATCTCTCTAGGCACCTTATGTTTCCATATCCTTTCATATTTCATGATAAAGATAATTTTTTCTTGCATACGTGATGTCACTGAATATTGTAACAATAATAGATCACATTTATGTGTAATATTTCTGTATCTTTTTGTACATGAAGAGATGAACTAATATACCTTTTGTAATTGTTTTTCACTACTGTGCAACTTTAATAACCAATCATCGATGCATTGCTCGGACCACCCACGTCAACCGTTGTTGTTTCACACTCCGCTCGGGCTTCATGGTGCTGTGTGTCTTTTTGCGCGGTGCAACATACTTTCCGCAACACCACAACGAAAACTCCTTGCCTGTATTCCAACCTATGCAGCGTCGGCGTTGGTTGAGATGGGCGATTCGCTAAAGCAGATGGCTGACGTTAAGTACTCTCTCGATGATAACATAAAACAAAACTTCCTCGAGCCGCTCCATCAGCTACAAACCAAGGATCTGAAGGAAGTCATGGTGAGTATTAGCAATTTGGGTAGAATGAATGATTTTTTTTACTCGTGTATAGGTCCTTAGAAATTGAATCTGAAGAATATTACAAAATATAAGAAAAAATAGTACAATTTAAGAATACATGTTGGAGTAGCATTTGAGTAGCATTGATTACAATCTTTTACACCAGAGATTCAGGCTTACGACTGAACGGCTATCTGAACCTTGCCATCCCTGCAAGGAATGGCTCGTATGTCGCGTAGTTCGTTATAATGAAAAGAATCAAGAATAGAGAAGATTATTATGCTCTATATTATTATGCTCGATTACATTAAGAAATTCATTCTCTTAATGAAGCAGTACTAGCTCGAAAAAAGTTTTCAAGAGATGGTTAATATTACATCTGCTTGTTATATGATAGATTTTTTAAATATAAAGGAATTGGAAATAGGTGATATAGAATTTGGGCTGCCTCGTGGATCTGCCTACTCATGGACAAGCGAAAGTGTAGAAAAAATCATAACAAAGTATTAGCTCTCTATTTTTTTATGGAATCGAACTGTTTAGCACGATGTTTAGCACGATGTTCGAACTGTTTAGCACGATGAAATGGGAAGACTATAGTTAATGCGAGTGGTTGTCAGCTCTTGATTTTCATGTTACATCATCAATACTTCGCTTACAAATTCAAGAACATAATGCATTTTTGTACTGTTTTTATCCGTTAGCATCATCGCAAGAAACTGCAAGGAAGACGTCTTGATTTCGACTGCAAGAAACGGCGACAAGCCAAAGGTATGTAATTTCGTCAATCACGCTGACCATCCCATCCTTCACTGTTTTTCAAAATATGTTTTCCCTCATTTTATGATCAAAATCAAACATGTATTATTGGAATTTAGAAATCATGTAAAACAAAATAATGCTGTTAAAAATTTTGGTTTTATTTATTCAGAGCAATATGCAAAGAATGCTAAGCTTAAAAAAAACAAATGAACGAACATTTACGTCTGATAAGATACTGCAAAACACAGCACAAAATGTAAAATATTGTACTAGACGTATGGGGAGCTTTTCTATAAAGCTCTATGTAGTAATGTATCTGACCAAGCTTTTGTAGGAGTGTATTTGTAATTTTATTTTCATATTGTTTTATCGGTTTTTAGAATTTTATTTTCTTTATTTTCTTTATTTTCATGGCGTCGGATGCAAACGTTATTTTGTTGAACCCTGGCAAATGCACACGCTCTCTTCTACACCGTCCTGATCCACATGTCCAAATGATCGAACCTTGATATTTATGTTTTTATTTCAATGCTTATTGATTCACTATGGTTTGTAACTGTTGTTGTTGCTGATGCTTTGTTTGCCACGTCTAATCACTGCGAATAAACATTATGTCGTATGCAATAATGCTAATCATAGGGTCTCAAATTACAGATGATGAAATTAGGAGCGCGGAGGAGAAGTTTGCCGAATCGCTACAGCTTGCACAGGTTGGAATGTACAATCTGCTGGAAAACGACGTAAGTAGAAAGTGTTATAATTACGTTGATTGATTTCAACTATTGTTTCATTCGACAACATCCAAGCACATGACGAAATTGCAAGAACATTAGTTTAGTGGTTTAAAATTGTTGCTTGTTTTGGTTTTTCATGCTGCAACGCTTTCATGTACGCATCACTGTGTGCACGGTACTGCTTCACATTGTGATAAATCATCGATATGTGGGCCCCTTTTTTCGTTGATGCGACGATAATCGGCTGCAGGTCGAACAAGTATCACAGTTGGTAACATTTGCCGAAGGAATGCTCGACTACCATTCGCAATGTTCCGAAATACTAAAAGTATTAGTAGAGACATTAAATGAAAAGTAAGTAATGAGTGTGCCCGTGCATGTATGTGTGTGTGTGTATGCATGTTTCGCAGAAGCCAGTAATATGAACGTTCTTTCTTTTCAACAGACGCGAAGAAGCTGCTGCAAGGCCAAAGCATGAATTTGTACCCAAGACACTTGCCGATCTGAACATCGAGATGCTGGGTTCACAGGACGGAATGAACGGTGGGGCTCATTTCCTTAATCCCAACAGGTTGAACAATTCCCATCATCACATGTACAGCTCCCAGCAAAATCTGTCCAATAACAAAAACCACAGCTCCAACCACAACAACAATAGTAGCCACTTTAACCGCAACCGACTGTACGGCTCTCAGCAGAGCCTGTCGTCCACGCGAAGCGGCGGTGCGTCAAGTGCATTTGGTGGTGTAGGTGGCAGAACAGGTGACACCAGTGGCATTGGTAGTACTAGTAGTGCCGATGGGTCTGAGATGCAGCCGCCATCGTACGGTTCGTCCGTAGATAGCTGGCTGAACGCATGGGATCAGCCGAATAATGGGGGATACACCGGAAATGGTAACAGTGGTGTTGGTGCTGGGTCTAAACCGGCAATTGTCAGGAGTACTGCAGCCAGCAGCGGAAACAACAACAATCGTTTTAATCTTAAAAGCAGTAACAGTACAATGTACAGTACCGCTACTACCACTAGCACCACAATGTTTGCTAACAACAACTACAGTGATCCTTGGTCAGGTGATTTGTTTTATTTTGTTTTATATATGTCTTCATTTATTCGGTTAAGATAAGTAAACCATGTACCATTGAATAATGCGTTCCTATTGGTGCGTTTCAGTAAATATCGTATATTATATAGGTATATATAGATAGTTTTTTGTTATGTGAAGTAATTTAATCAGGAAAATTCAGTTATAATTTCGAATTTCTCTTTATTATTGAAAGTTTGCTCAATGCTATGAACTGCGCTTCATGACAAGCGGTTTCTAAAAATGTTAAATAGCACGTAAAAAATAAAGCCATTGACAAATAGCACAGACAATGGCACATACATTCAAATGGCCTGATGCTCTGTATACGAGAATTTTGTTTAGATAAATGATGAACTGAAAGTACTGCAATACTGTTGTAGATTCAGTTGTACAAAATATGTTTATTAAACTTTTAACAGTTTAACCTGTGCGAATACAAACGACATAATTCAATGTATTTAGCATATCCTATAATTCATTAACCTCTGTTTATTTTTCGATTGTGCTCGTGCTAGCCTATGCGCATTATTGATTGGTACAATTATGTTATCATAAGTTATTATTGTAATTAGCAGATAATTTCTTTAAATTTTGAACTTTTTCCTTACAAAGCCATTAATTATTATTGTAAATTGTATTAATTCACATGTTTTATATTACAAAAGTACATGCAATCCTTATTCAATTATTACGGTGATGGTTGGGATATGCAAATCGTCGATCATGTTAGTGTACGAATTCTTGTGAATTGACTTATTAAGTAAGTCGTCCGTACTGAGGTCGGAGTACAGGCTGTGATAATGCATGAGCATTTTCGAAACTGCATAGCAGCATACATGATTTCAAACAGTAAGCAGCCAGTTTAAAATGATGTTAAACGAGCTGGCTATCGAGAACCATATAGTCCAGCACAAGCGTAAACGTTTAGTTCATATTAGAGTATCATGCATGTGTCACACCATACAAGGCATGTATTAGTGCGAATGAAATGTGCAGTCTGTTGGAAGAAAAATGTCTTCTTTTAAATTCTCGTCTTCTTTGATATTATGACCTGATTCATGTATGTCATATTACCGACCCTCTAGATTATGCCATACCACCATGGCTGGAGAGTAACTCCGCACCGCAGGTTGCTGCCCTGTTGTGTGTTGGATATTTAGTGAACCATTGTATTGAATTAAAATTTGATCAGGTCTCTTCGCAACCATACATCTGCTGTTCATGCTGGTGATGGGAATTTGCTTCATATTTATAGTTATGTAAGTTAGCTATCATTGTCATCGAATCTGCCGAGGCTCTTTTCATTTCTTCATTTATATTCGTATAACGGAAAGCTACAACGGATGCGGTTGTTTTAGTACACTTTTCTCTAATTATTCATGTAATTTCTATTTTTTTCATTTTTCTCGATTTATTGTTTTTTTTATATAAACTTTAAAAATGTTGCATCGCGTTACGTGGAGTAGTTTTTGTAGGCTCTATTTCATCGTTGTTTCTCATACTACTACCTCTTTTTGTGTCATTGAAGTTTCCCTTATGAAATGTATTTGGAAATTTTTATTTTCTTACGTTTTTTCTTTCATCGACTTTATTGTTCAATCTATTCAGTATGTAATTTATTGTCGATATGAAATTATCGATTAAAGAAAGCTCGATTTCCGAAAGCAGTGAAAGTAGGGGTTATTATACACGCCCTCAACATTTTAATTTGTGTTTTTGCTTGTTTTTCAACCTGCTATGTGTTTATTATGTATTCCAAACTTCATTATAAATTTTCAAAAAAAAAGAAACGAACACAACCATTTAGTTGCTTGACAACTAAGTTGCTGTCTACAGTATAACAATTAATGTGTTTCTGAATGATTGTTTATATATCTTCCAATATCTCTCTTTCTCTTTCTATATTTCTCTCTTTTTCTCTTTCTCTTTCTCTCGTTCTCTCTAATTCGGATAAAAAAAAACATGATTACACATCTGTCGTTATATTTTACATAAATGTGTTCTTGCTATTTGTATTACTTACATATCGCTAGGCGGTTCATCATCACATCTCAGTTCGCCGGTCAATAAACCGACACATCTGGAACTTTTGGGTAACGGTCAAGCACAGGCGCGTTCTACTAATGGTAAAAAGAATGAATATCTCTCTGAATCTCCGAATAAAGTTTTAATTTGGCCTAATTCAATAACAATAACACACACTATAACACATGTATAAGTGGGCTAAAAATATAGCAACGATATATATGTGTTGTAAACGATATGATTTTGGTAGTCCGTTGGAATTTGAAGCTATTGATTTTGATTTTTCTTTACTATGGAACGTCTGTTTGTTGTTAATTGTTGTCGTTTACTAGTACTGTTTGCCAACGTTTTTCATTTTGTGAGAAGAAAAGACAAAATGGACAAATCATTGTCTTTGTTAACTGACACCGTCCCGTTTGCTTTATGTGTTCGTACTTGAATGTTCTTCCGTGGAATGGCTTAAGTGATGTTATGAGCTTCGTTGACGTTGCATGAACTAATTAGTTTTTTTTGGGTGTGATATGATTTACATTTAAAACGAAAAATAATTAAACAGTAATTTTTGTTGTCTCATTCATTCATTTCACATAACCACCTATATCCAACTCATTAGTAATGAAGAATCTGCAGCTAATTCATATATTGAAAGCTTATCATACAAGCTTGGTGATGTATTGTAAATCTTTCCTTTGGAAGGTGGCCTATATTGCGAGCGATAAAATTAGATAACAAAATAGTTAGTACATTGAATAGAATATCGTGCACAGTACGCTACACTACATTTAAAATTAAAATTCGGTAGTTTTAACTCCTAAATACGGTGCGTTGTGCCCTTCAAATACTAACGCACATTAAAATGCTTTCGTTTATTAGCATCGCCATTGCCGTCGCCCATGCGTTCGCCCGCAAGAACTCCGATGCCAACAAAACCGACGCAACCCTGTTGCACGGCATTGTACGACTTCGAGCCGGAAAATCCCGGTGAATTGGGATTCAAGGTAAGCGAATGCTAAATTATTATCGCCTTCAACGTGCGTAAGTTGAAACTGGGTTTTTATTGCCTTTTTTTACAGGAAAACGATGTCATTACTCTCATTCAGCGTGTGGATGAAAATTGGTTTGAGGGCAGTTTGAATGGAAGAAACGGTTACTTCCCCCAGTCATACGTACAGGTTACCGTGCCACTGCCCAGCAACTAAGCAGCATCTTGCGAAGCGAAAATTCTGTTACTTCCCAGAAATTAGATTGTAAAACTAATGCAAAAGGCAACCGTGTAATAACTAACACTAGAGAAACAGACGAGAAAGCCGTAAGAGAAGTCAAATTTAGTGGCAAGTATTTTTCGTTCCTCATGAGTTTATGTGGTTTTCCGGCACCATGGCTAGTATCAAGTTAACGTTTGAGGATGCAATGAACAGATCTCGCTGGGATTGGTACGTAGATCAGAATAGCTAGCGCCAAATCGTTGACCAGGAACTAAATCGTAAGCTTTTCTGTATATGTTCCTAGTGTTTTAGTCTAGACATTTTATTCCCTTGCAATATTTGGCACTGATTCTACGTTCATCAAATGCGAAGGTTGAGAAGAAGAACAAAAAAAAAAACAAACAGATAATATGTTCCTCGTGAAAACGGCTCTCCCCATGAAAGGAAATGAGAATCATACTTGGCTTACGGTTGCATCTCAACTCACACAACATTTAACCACCAAGCGAGATTAAAGTGAGGTTCATTGGTGGATGTACACTCTTTCCATAGACATGTTATTACTTGAGTGAAGTATTTTATTGAACGTAAATAGTATACAAATGCCTAGTGATGATAGGATTCTCCTCCTCTATTCCGAATTTTGTTTTATAACTACACACGTTTGATTTGGTAACTGTTTTGCGAATACGCATATGCTGCAATTGATAATGGTAATGAACACATCTTTGTTTATCATATGCAAATTCTGGCAAGTGGATGCTTGAGGCAACCAATGTTACGTTTTTATCAGGAAGGAAATGGTCGACTTTTAATGAGTTATGTTTGTCGGTAGGAGCGAGTTTTTGCCATACAAAGGATGTACTGTTAAAATTTGATGAGATTATTAAAGTGAAGTTGTTTGCGCCCCTAATTTGAGTCTTTCCTTGTTGGGTTTCCGGTACCATTTATTCGATGCATTATTAATGTTTTCCCATAGCGCTTTTAGTCCTATGTGAGAACAGGTGAACATAGCTATCGTTTTCCAGCTAGAGTTCACTTCGGTTACTTTCACGAAACTATTATTAAGATTAACTTAAGAAACGCTCTCTTGCATCCGGCAAAATGATATTGGGAATGAATGAGACATTGTTGATGGCTACAGTTAGAGTGCACATCGCGTAAAGAAAGTTATGAAGGTAATTGTAGTGTGTATAACTGATTTGTAAGCAATCGCGTAACCCAGCACCGATGGCACGAATTGAATTCTTGTTTGTTATTATTTTTATGCCAACCACGTTACAATCTAGAGCGTATTGCGCTGAATTGCATATTAACAGTTGAGGTAGATGACACACGCCGCCACAATCGTACCACTTTGTTGCATTGCAATGCACACGGCTCATGCAAGCGTTAATAATTCCAATAATCTTACTTCAATTGCCAGCCACTGCGTGTCTTTGCTTTACATTTGCCACATATTCTTGCTCAAAGTTAAACAATTGTGGGGATAGTGATTGAATTCAGTTAATAAAGCGATAGCTGGCGGTGTGCTATG
>JXXA01019720.1:0-14771 GCA_000956255.1 Anopheles punctulatus
ATAATTTCTATTGATCTAGTCAAGTAATTGATCAGAAAAGCTTTTACTATATTTGAAACTTATGAACTTATGAAACAATGAACTTTATTTCCCTTATTATGTTCCCATGTTGTTACAAGGCTCAGGATCAAAACAGGGTTACAGGATCAAACATTTTTTTGTCATTGATGCCATGCTCTGGAAGTCATTCGGCAAGGTACACGCTTCAGTTGTGCGAAAAAGTAATTTTTGAAACAAAATATCTAGCCAAGTAAAGATTCAAATTAATTTTAATAAATAATTTACTTCTGTACAAATAAATTTTTTTTTTATATCTATAGTTGAATTCCAAAATTTTCTTTAAATTGTTTTTATTGTGCATAAACTGATGAAAATAATACTGATTATGGAAATATATAACAAAACATGTAAAGGTTAGTTTAGATTCATAAATGAAATGAAGAAAGATTAACAAAGTCAGTAGAACCACAAATATTGTTTCCAACATCAATCACGTTTCATCCTAATTGAACCATCAAGCGTGTTTTACGTTCGAAAACATAAAATCCAACCCGCGTCGGATCAGACATCCTGACCGAAGTCATCCATCCACACCATAACCCCCTTCTATACCTCCCATAAGCTTTACCTTCCTTAGCCATAGCAGCATGCAGCAACGAATCATGCCACACGATTGAAAATGGAAAAATCGGTTGCTGTTTCGAGTTTGTTTATACGCGTGTGTCTTATGAACGAGCTCAAAAAGGGAAACATGTGCCTTTAAATGTGTACGTGGATGCTAGGTTAAGCGAATAGTAACTACTGTAGAAAGGCCTCTTATCGAATGCTCCTGCCGTCTCTTATCAGCTGTTCAGTGCGCGACGGAGGCAAAGTGACCACCTCATAGTATCCGTTTATTGTTTTTTTTTTTGTTGCCAAAAGTGCGATAGAAAATGGCCTCCTTCGATGTTCTGGTGTTTGGATCGTGCATAGTTGATTTTATCAGGTTGGTGTATGTGCGTTTGTGAGTGCATAGTCGTTGCATCTTCTAAATCGCCCACCGTTGTAATCCAACACAAACAAACATTATCCTTTAGCTACGTTCCACGGCTACCCAAGATCGGCGAAACCCTTCACGGAACGAAATTTGCTACCGGAAATGGTGGAAAGGGCGCGAATCAGTGTGTGGCTGCAGCTAGGCTAGGTAGTCGCACCGCAATGATCGGCAAACTGGGTGAAGATCCGTGGGGCATAGCTTACCGGAAAACGCTCGCGAGCGAAGGAGTCAACGTGGATCAGGTGGATATCGTACCGGGGGAGAGTACCGGAATAGCGCAGATCAATGTGGCCGACAATGGGGATAATCAGATCGTGATTGTGACCGGAGCAAACCGGCGTCTCGAATCGTCGGATGTTCAACGCCATGCAGGGATTTTCGGGCAGGCCCGAATTCTCGTTTGCCAGCTGGAAACACCGATAGAAGGGACGATCGCAGCTTTAAAAGCGTTTAAGGGTATTTCGATCGTAAACGCAGCACCGGCGGAGAGGAATCTACCACGCTCCCTACTATCGATCGTAAGCATATTCTGTGTGAACGAAACTGAAGCTGCTCTACTCACAGATATGGCGACCGTCAGCGATATTCAGTAATGTGTTGTTCGGAATTCCTATCTTTCTATCGCTTCCGGAACTAAAGTCACAACACCCATTTACAGACAAGCAAAAGAGGCGTTGTTCAAATTGCGGGATATGGGTTGCAAAACGATCATCATCACCCTCGGAGAGAAGGGTTCAGTGTTTGCTGAAGAGCAAGACTACTCCAAAGTCTATCACGTACGGCCAGTGAAAGTGGAGAAGGTCGTGGACACGACGGTAAGTAAAAACATTATGTAAAAGGATGTTTCTTTGCTAACCTTACACACAATTTGCCTCATCAGGGTGCTGGCGATGCTTTCATTGGTGCGTTAGCCCATTTCCTAGCGAAACACCCGGATGAAGTGCTTGCAAATTGTGTGGCGGCGGCTAATCATGTTGCGGCCTGGTCCGTGCAACGACCGGGAACACAGAGCAGTTTTCCGCAGTTCGGTGATGTGCCAATCCCTACCAATTTGGCTACCTTAGGGAACCAGTGGTATTGCATTTAAATTTAAATCAGTCATCGGGGTGATGTCAGCCACGTTCGTCTGTTATTCATCTCTTTATTTGTATCTATACATATACCATTGTCCGGACAAACAAACTAAAATACAATGCTTAAAGTTAATTCGTAAATGGATAACGAATTATAAATTGCAGAATATACGAAAAAGAAAGTACGGTCTAAACTTTTAAAACTTCCCTTTAATTAAAATGAAGAATCATCTGATTTGAAAAAAGAAGCACGCATGTAGGTACCAATCCAAAAGGAGTACGTTGATGCTTACAGTTTTGTAGTTTTCGATCTAATCTATACTCGGCACAAGATGTGAAGGAGACTGAGTGCCTATGGTATGGATGCGCTATATTTAATATTTACCAAAAAAAATCTTAAAAGCTAATTTGCGTCGCTTCTCAACAACGTTTTCCTCATTGTCTGAACAGGCACAGCTTGTAACACACATCTTAGCGGTGAATCGTACGACACTAAAAGAAAACTATCATTTTGAATTATTCCATCATTCTGATCTATTTGAGAAAAGAGAATAAATACATGTTGGGATTAGTTTTTAATTATGCATAAAAGGTTGATAGAGATATGTAATAGTATAAAAAAATAGTGATGACATTTTCAAGGTATATATAGAAAAAAATCAAAGGGATATTTACGACCCATCACCCAAGGTGGGTATATAGACAATTACAACTAACAAATGCATAAGATGCCTAAATCAGGACATGGAATTGTCGAATTTAATTGAAATTTGATAGAAAAGTATTAAGTTTTGTTTGCACAACGGTCAAACATTGTCAATCGGCAGTAGTTTATTAGATAAACTTTAGTCATGTCCATTTTTGACTTGGAATGGAATTCTAAAAGCTTTGTACTGAAGTTTTTTGGCCTCATTAAAGAGTGTGCATTAAAAAAAAGTTACGGACGATTTCACAAACCGATGTTTCATGTTTTGATTACTAGAATGTACAAAATACTCAAAATCGACATCATATTTCTCTAATCTTTTACATTGGACTAGAGCATTCTGATGATATCGAATGAGATAAAAGATTACGAATTTCTTTCCCGGATCAACAATATCGTGTTCGAGAAATTCAATCCAGTTGTACAAACGTAACCATCGGTCGGAATTGAGCTTAATTAAGTTTTGTGGATCGCATGTTTGGCATAGATGCACTACAGGTGTGGAATTTCTCAGACTCCAAAGGTATCTTGGATATTTACCTTCAGCACTTGGGAGACCACCAATACACAGAATGCAACACAACGCGCGGCAACATGTTGTTTGGCTGATGTTTGCGTTGAAATCGGTGACTTTGTGTGTTGTTTTGTTTGTCGAATGAAGTTTTCTTCGCCACAGATTTTGATTTTGTTTCGTGGCTCTCTTTACAGTATTACAGCATCCTTGCTGCTTGCAACACGTCTTACGGGTGGCGCGCTAAAGGCTACGCAACCATGCTTCAGATCCACGTAGTCGACGATTTTCAGAAGCGTTTCGATGTCCTGGAGCGTTTCCAGCCTGTTCGGAGCAGCCATCAACCGGCAACTCTGGCCATCCACGTTCAGCGTGTACGTATCGTTGCGGAAGCTTACCGTCCGATCAAACTGCACATTAAAGCGACCGGGCGTTGGAGCCTTTCGGCGGAACATGATTCGGGTCGGTTCGTAATCGGCCTTTTCCTCCTCCTTAATGTTATTTTCCTGGATCGATCCTCGAAACACCTCCCCGTCCTTGGGCAGTGGGCCCTTTCGCTTCTCGAGAACGGTGCGCAATGACCATTCTTCCGAGGGTAGCGTCACTTCCTCCGCCACATTGGCCAGTCCCATCATCGACAGTGCCATCGTTGGCGATTTGAGTGTGGAGTCGATTGATTTGATGTGTATCACGTTCCATGTTTCGTAACACGTCACACGCCGTTTCTTTGCCTCCTGCGGCGTGCTGCTAGAGCTAATGCGACCCACGCCCGCTGTCTTCAGAGCATACTGGGAGGCGGAAAGGGGTGATCTTTTAATGGGAGATGTTTCAGTGGAAGAGGACACCAACTTCACGTTGTTGTCCGGATCGGTCAGATCGATCGAGTAATGGTTGTTACCAGAGGCGCTCGATTGCTTCGTGTTGGGATGACGATCACCCAGCTTCATGGTTGCGTTTAATATTCGCGGTGGTTGCAGTGAACGTCTCGTGCTTACGTTTGTCGACGCACGGCTATTCGTCTTATAAAGACCACCCTTCGTTGCAACCCCACCAGAGTAGTTTTCATCCTGTCGCTGGGAGTTCGTCGGCGGCCGTCCCCGTCCACGCGCCGTAGCACCGACCGGATTCACGCGCGATTGATTTGCACTGACAATATTCTTCTGCAGCATGTCCTCAAAGTCGACGATATCGTCCGGGGACTCCTGTACCGGTCGTTGGTTGGATCGTTTGGCGGTCGTTTCACGCACCCGTTTGCGAACGTCCTGCAAGTTTTCCAGGGGTACCGGTCGCTTTCGTTCTAAGATGGATGCCACTAGAAGATTGTTTGTTTTCTGTCCGCCATCCTGTTTGCGATCGGACTGCATGTCTTCCTCTACGTCCTCCGAATCACGATCGTCCTCTTCCCCGACCTGATCCTGCATCGTCTTGCGACGCATGTCAGACGAGCCTTTTGATTTCATCTTCATAATATCGTTCACGTTCACGATTGTAATCGTGGGTGATTTGTTCGCCTTCTCGAACAAACGATTAGCTCTCAGCGCATTTACCGGACTCTTGGTAAATCCTGAACGCTGCAGTGTCGATAAAGAGGTGGATCGATTTTGTGGCTGCTTCTCCTCATCTTGATCGTCCGATTCCACTTCTCGGGTTTGATTCTGCGAGTTTACGCTTTTCAGTCCATACGAGCGACGCAACATTTTCGATTGCTGTGATTCTGTTTGCTTCAAACCAACGGCATCATCCGTATCCAGTTCACGTTTCCGAACAGGCACCACGGTAGAGGAAGTGGTAGAAGATTTCATGCCCGGCAGCAGAATTTTGCCACCGTACGGAGAAATCTGCTTTATCGGGTGCTTTCGGGGACGTCCGACGGAACGCCGTACGGTTGGCGACACGTTTTCTGGTTCGCTCACTTTGGCATCGCTATCGTGCATGAAATCATCGTCGTCTTCCTCGAACTCATCATCTTCGGTCGTACCGCCACCGGTCCCTTTGCCATCGATCGAGTCCTTCTTTACAATGCTCCCCCTCCGATCAATTATCTTGGCCATGAGTTGCTTTTTGAATGCATCGGTATTCAGCAACTTTGATCCTCGATTCATCTGTACTGATTCTTGTGATCGCACCGATTGCACATCCATATCATCGTCCATTTCCTCGTGATCCGCGGAATCTATGAAATAAGAACAAATACGATACCCCATCGCATACATCAGATCAGATGCAAAATATCTTAAATGACAAAGGTATACTAACCTGATTCAATCGAATCGATCGTTAGGTTTAGCTTGCGCCGTCCATCGTGCATGAATTGGGAACCTATATGCCGCGTCTTGCTGATACTTATTGTTTTATAGTCCATCTTCTTCAGCACCTCCTTTCGTAGGTTCTTGATCGGTTCCGTTCTTGGGGCGTCAACTGGTTTTGGCTTCGGTGGACGACCCCTCCGCCTCGGTTGTCCGTCCGTTGTCTGAGGTGTAGACGGACGAATCGATTTGCGAATAATCATACCAGAATCTTCCGGATCATCATTCTCCTCAAAATCTACGATGTATTCGTCCTCGCTAAGCTCGTTGTCATCGACCGTTTTGGTGGACGGTACGAGCATTTCATCATTCATGTACTTCGGATTAGGCTTAATCGTGCGCCGTGCCCGGCCCGCCGTCAACGTTTCGGGCAACTCTCTCGTTCTCTGCACCGACACCGGTGTGTCTACCTTTTTCTTCAATCGTGGCATATTCGGTTTTTAATGCTTGCGAGCTGACAGTAATAATAAGGGTTGGAAGGTGTGAATAAGAACAAGCTCTTATTGAATGATAAAAATGGTTTGCGATTAGGCTTGATTTACCTCTAGCTTTCACTTCTGCAGCAGCAATGCAATCGTTCGGTAGTTGGCCAAAGAAACTTGATTTTTATGAACGGCCAAAAGGATTGTTTTGTTTATCTACTTCCCCCACCTCCCGCGATACTGCGGGACAAACGAATTGACGGCGTATGGGAACCGCACTTTGCTACCGCTAGGTGTCGCTGCGATCAGCAATCTTGTGGGAAAATGTTATTCACCCTGTTTCCCGAGGATTCACCAATCAAGCCAGTTCCCGCGCGAATATGCTTTTCCGTGATTAATGTTTCTAGTCCACAATCTGCACAA
The DNA here is from genome assembly GCA_000956255.1 of Anopheles punctulatus. Classification (NCBI taxonomy): domain Eukaryota; kingdom Metazoa; phylum Arthropoda; class Insecta; order Diptera; family Culicidae; genus Anopheles; species Anopheles punctulatus. The sequence goes on from JXXA01019720.1 coordinate 6,478, forward strand.
CAACTTGTTTTCTGGGAAACGAAAATCGCGCAACCGACGCCAAACACAACTGTCCCAGTCACGAACGATGCGAAATGCAATAATTGTTCAACGCCAACTTCGCCTGTGTTGCCAGCCAGACCAAATTGGGTCGAAATGCCAGCCGTCGTGATAAAATTTCTCGTCCACTGCTGCCCGTAACGCTATTCCACTCGGAGTAAAACCACGGCCATTATCAGCCAGCCATTATCGCACAAAAAACCGCCAACGAAAGCATCACGCGCACTACGCTTGGATATTCACAGAAAGTTGACAATATTTTTCAGTGGTGGCTTCTTTTTTCGACGTTGCGTATGTTTCAAGGTGTGTAGATCAAAGTGACGCTGTCAAGCCTTATGACGCCGCGATTGCTATCCAAAATGGCGGACTGGCTAAATCCGAATTGGAATACCCAGCCAGCTAATTCGAAAGTATGTGACCATACGGTTATTAACATGTAATTGACAAATTATAATCTCTTCATTGAGATTTACAACGCTCTACGCGGTGTCAAAACCATCGACTGTGTTTAAAACTATAACAGTATAAAATCAGATCGAATTTGATTAAACGTGTTTGACTTTATGCTTCATAGTAATAAGCCGTATTTAGGCTGATGTCTTTGCTCCGTAGAAGGCGTTTTTGCGCGTATGTTGCCAATTTTTGATACAGAAAACATAATTTTTCTGCACTAATCAGAAGAGTGTCTTATCGTAGGACGGATCTTAAAACGTGTTGACACTGCAAAATTCATCTTATTTTTACGTGAATATCATGGTGTTTAAAGAGCTAATCGTTCGAACAATTTCGATTTAACGATTTAACAGCTTGTTTAGCCAGAAGTTGTTCAGTATTACAATTGGGTCGTGAAAAAAAATTAGTCAACTTTGCCTGGTAGTAAAGTCAAATAGCTGGTGAAATTGGAAAATTGATGCCAAATAGATTTTTGGGAATTTAGAGTTTAGTTCGAAAAAGATCCGCAGTTGGTGCCTCGGTTCCAGTTTACGTGACAGCGATCATATTTGACAGATAATTACACACACAAAATTTCTACTTATCATCCCTTTGCGAAGCTACCTGCAAAGGAAATTCTGTACAACATTTTGAGGGAAATTTGGTGACTTAACGAATTAAAACACACGCATCCGAGATGGAAAATACGGTCGCACTATACAAGCAGCTGAAAACGGAGTGGACCAAATCGCCGATTAATTTGAAACTATGCGGCACTATCTTGGACAAACTGAAGGTACGCTTTGTTTAGCATCGAGATTGTTTTTGAACAACGAACTCATTTATGGTGTCTGTTTTCGCAGGTTGCCCTGGCTGGAATGTCGTACATTCCCACCGGGAACACTCAGGCCAACCAGCAAGAACTCCTAATTGCTCGAGACATCCTTGAAATCGGAGTGGAATATAGTATTGCCACCAAAAACATCCCGGCATTCGAGCGTTACATCCTGCAACTGAAGTGGTTCTACTATGATTACAAGTAAGTTTTAGTAAAATATAATTCATATTTTAATGTGATTTAACTCGTTGCATAATAAATACTGTACTTTCTCTCGCAGCACACTTATAGGAGAATCCAAGAACAAGTACCAGCTGCTAGGGTTAAACTTGTTGTTTCTTTTGTCGCAAAACCGTGTGGCCGAGTTTCATACCGAGCTCGAACTACTGCCCGCCGATATAATCCAAACGAACGCCTTTATCCGGCACCCGTTGGCGCTAGAACAGTATCTGATGGAAGGCCGGTATAACAAAATCTTCCAGGCGAAGGGTAACGTACCGGCGGAAAGCTACAACTTTTTCATCGACATTCTCCTGCAAACGGTGCGCAACGAGATCGGAGCTTGTCTGGAGAGCTCGTACGAGCGCATCTCATTACAGGAAGCGGCCAAACGTCTGAACCTCAAAACGAAAGAAGACGTGAAAGCGTTCGGCGAAAAGAAGGGTTGGAAGATGAGTCCAGATGGTTTCTACCACTTTGTGAACGAGCTGGCCAAACCGAAGGAACCAATACCGTCGCAGGAACTGGCTGAGCAGGCGATCATGTACGCAAGGGAGTTGGAAATGATTGTTTAATCAGGAGCGTTCGGCGCAATTGAACATAAGGAATCATTTTTTGGTTTGCTATTTCGAATCAAGTTTTGCTGATCGGAATAAATAATACAATATTAGTCACTTGCTTCCGGTTGTTCAATCAATCCGATAACGGTTGACTGGAATCAGACACTCCATGTCATTGCATTCGTACACCCAAAGTGGCTTCACCAATTCTGCGCGACTGCCGACTGGAAGTGTTTGTTTGCTGCGTGCAATCACGTAATCCACTGCACCGATCTCTTTGGAGATAGTTCTGTAAAATTAATTAAATTAAAACATTGTTTTCTACAATGCTGCTCTCTTCGCCGTTTGTTAACAATTACCCTTTAAATGTTTTGATATACTTCTCCAGTTTGATAATATCCACTGCACCTAGTTCCGGGTGCAGGTAAAACATCTTGTTTTTGAAAATATCCACACTACATTGCATTGAATCACTATCAATCTCGTTGCGGCCTTCCTCTTCCGTGCTAATATTATATACCTTTCTCGTGCCCGATGGTTCATCTTCGGAATCGCTGAGTTCGTGAAGCATTACGGCATCATTTTGCGTATTATCCACGGTTGGTATGGTAGCACGTGGAACTGCGAGTTGCTCTTGTTTTTCTTCCGGTTTCTTAGCTATGTCCACTATTTCATCCTCGGAATCGGTGGCATTGGCTTCAACCGTATCAAGCGCAAACTTCCGCCAAGAGAGCCGCTTTCGGTTGGTATAACATTTCTCGATCCAGGCTTGTTTAACGATTTTTCCTTTCCCGTGCACTTGGTTGTACTTGGGTGTATTTTTATATGCACAGCTGCAACAGTTAAAATAGAGGTAAGTATAAGCAATAGCACACATTTTTGTGGAAAGAATGTTTAACATACATTAGATGAGTACAGGAAGCATCCCAGTCCGGTTTGTATTTGGCACCCATTGCCAACGCCTGATTGCGTATGTTTGCTCGATCTGGATTCTGAAACACGAGCAACGAACAAATAAGTGTTTTTTATTCTTTCTACATATCTTTTTCTACGATATGAATCGTAGTATTCACTGATGTAAGGCATTGTCAATTTGGTATTGTATTTGTTAAAGACGAATTTCAATTTCAACTAGCGCGTGAAAATTTCAACTATGAACAATTATGAGAGATCTGTTCCCAAGAAATTTTATCGATACTTTCTCAAAGGTTTGGCTTATTTTACGTGTCATCTGAACAAAGGTAAGGTAAAATTAATATTTCGTGGTTTAAATCATCATTTCTAACGCTACAATCATTCTAGCATGCACTCTTAGCGAACTGCAAGCTTTCGTTTTCATGAAAAGCTTGCAATCATTGACTGCAGATGATTTGGAGTTGCTATCTCACGTTATCATGACGGAGCTAGTAGCGACAGGAATAGCCAATCATCAGAATGGTTACTACCGACTGAACGAGCTGTTGCGTTTTACAAATAGTTCCGAAGAGTCAGCGCATGAGAAATCGTACGATAGGGAGCTAAGCAGCGGGTCAGGTTTGAAAAGGGTGGTCAATTTTTCTGACACTGTAACAATGTGGCCTATTGATGCCGTTGATACTGACACGGAAGCAGGTACGACACAAAAGTCAAACGAAGTAAAAGAGTCAAAGTTGTTGAAAAACCATGAGACAACAACAACGAAAACTGAACCAGAAATAGATGACGACACGGACTCGAATGAGTCAATCATGCAGATAGCAGACGAAGATGAAGATGAAGATGAAGACTCTAAAATTCCTCACAAACCTATTAAGCAAGAACCACATCCAGATGTAGATCAAGACAATACAAACGATGACACTACGGATGTGATACATTCGATTTGAAGCTCCTGAATAATGTTACAATGAGCATAGAAAGATAGCATACCTGTATTCCGCTGATGACTAATACAACATTTTCCAGTAGCTTCCCAAAGGGTTTAAACTTTATCGTTCGTTTCACTTCCGGTTCCGAATCGGCATCAACAACGTCCAGTTTCGATTTTTTTGGCATAGAAAACCTTTCATCCTTTGCTGGAATTTTGATAGGCGAAGAGCTTCGCTTCGAAGGTACAGCCTGCTTTTCGATGGTAAGTTGTGGTCGTATTTTGTTATATGGTTTATCCGGTGTTTTTTTCCTCTCTTCGCTAGGGTTCTTCGCTTCCGATGTTATGTTTGAACTCTTACGCTCATCGTTATGGTGTGGCATCCGATCCACTGATTGCCCGGTGAGATCGAGAAATGCTTTAAACTTAAACGATGAAACGTCGTGCAATTTTGATGATTTAGACGTGTCTTGGAGCGGTTTAGGTACGGAGTTTTCTCTTTTTGCCAAGCTCGTGTTATTTTGAGCTTGAGCAGAGTTTCCGTTAACCTTTTTGGTAGGCTTTTCATCCTCTGCGTCATACAAAACGGATTCGTCATTTCGGTTTTTCTTAGCCGTGGTTGATGTAACACTTTTCTGGGCTTCTTCGTCACTATCGTCAAACGTCTGTCGAAACGGTCGATGTTTCGCAATGTTTCGTACACTTCCCGGCGTTGGTATGTTTCTATGTAGTGCTGCGGGCGTCTTTGAATCCCGCATTAAGGCACTAACGTTTGATCCAGTCGATGTTGTGCCCGTTAGGTTCTTATTCTTCCAACGGGCAAACAAATTAGAAAAACCAGTGGTGTCATCCGACTCGGGTGATTCTTCACGCAACTTGAATCTGCCCAGATTCAACTCAACCGATGCTTTCGCCTTTTCCGCTTCTGCCTTAATTTGTTGCTGAAACTTTTCCGGCACCAAACATTTCTCCTTCTTTTCCACAGAGACATGTGGATGAAAGGCAACGAACGTAAGCCCATACTTGACTCGTGCATTAAATGGTTGAGTGCATATGATTTTCACCAAATCCCATTTTTCACTGGCAACCGAGGGTACGAGTGCAGCTGCCCCGAAGCACTGCACACCGTTAATTCCGGTGGAATTTCGACTGTCCACGGGGTTCATAAACTTTTTAGCGAGTAGAATTTCGGTATAGGACGGGTTACTTGGACCACTTCTTGCCACTAGCACTTCGATCAACGCTGAATGTTCATTGCCGATATCGATACCACCGATTTGAACTGGTTCCTCCAGCTTTAGCACTACGAAAGCTTGCCGTTCGCCTGGCTCTCTACATTTCCATTTCTTATGACCGGGCTTCAGGAGGTTCGACGCAGGATAATTCTGTAGGAGGTTTGATTCAAATTACTGCTCCGATGATTGAAACATTATCTGTAAGTACTTACCGGATCTTCAGAGCTAAAGGATTCGATGGATTTCACGTTTACGGAAGGCATCCTGGTACGATGCTAGTGCGTGTAAATACAGGAATTTATCGGCACATTCCGTGTGTGTGGTGGCGCGTACTTTTGACATTTAGATACTTTCGACACAGTGTAAACTCTACTATATGACGCAATTGAATCAGCTGTGTTTGGCTTGCCGGTTCCATTTCGCTGTTCTTTTTTTCTAATCTATCTCTACGAACTCTATGTCATTATCCAGCAAAATCCGATTTGCAATTAGTTTGGCACCTATAGCTGTATCAAGAAGTGGTCCGTTTCTTAGTACCTTCACGAAAAGATCTTTTGCAGCTGCCTCCACCATGACAAACTGTGTTCGGGAAATCGAAGGTGACCTCTTCGCCGCTCCCAAGGATCATTCGTTGGCACACTGCGTTGCGGCGGATCTGAAGATGGGAGCCGGAATAGCGGTCAGGTTTAAGCAGTTGTACGGGAAGGTCGAGGAGTTGAGAGCTCAAAACATTGGTGTAGGTGGTGTGGCCGTACTGGCCGATGGTTCGCAGCGCTTCATTTACTATCTGATCACCAAGAAAACGTACAATCTGAAACCAACGTACGATGATCTCTCCAGGTCGCTAGAAGCCATGAAGACGCATATGGCTTCGAATGGCGTTCGAAAGCTGGCCATTCCACGAATTGGCTGTGGAATCGATGGCCTGGAGTGGGGCAAGGTTAAGGAGATTTTGAATAAAGTGTTCAGTGCGGACGGTTCGTGCGAAATTGTTGTGTACAATTTCGTTCCGAAATGATTGTGCGCTTGATGAAAAATCACCAACTCCGTTCCTTATATTATCCTTAAAATATCCTTGTAGCGTGGTTTAATAAAAAAGTAAGATAAAGTATGGAAAAAATCGTGTCATTCTTTATTTGCAGAGTATATTTATTTCCTTGCACAAACGCCGCGTACGGTAGCTTAAAACGGAAGGAACTGGAAGGAAAATCTTTCGTCTATCGTTGTTCTTTTACTTAACAATGTCGGTAACAAGTCCAGCGGCAATCGTCACACCTTCCACGCGCAACATAATCCTGCCCAGATCCTTAAAATCTGCATACCGCTCCATGCCCACCGGTCGCTGGAACTCAAGCTCAATCAACGCACAGGAATTGTTGCCCAAACAACGTGGATTCCGCTTGATCACCTCACCTGTACCCTTGTGTAGCTGTGCCTTCAGTTTGCGAATAGTGGCCGGCTCGATGAGCGACTGATGGTGTAATAGCACCGGGTAACCGCGCGTAATTGGTACTTTGATATTAAAAACGACAATGCGCGCCAGAATGCGCGTTGCAAGCGGAACTGGATGATAGATGTCGGAAAGGATATACCCAACGGAGATGTTGTTGACGTCAATGTTGGCCAGCGTTAAGGAAACCTGATCTCCGGCGAATGCAGTCTGCTGTGGCATGTCGTCAATGGTTATGTTCTTTACCACCGCTTGCTCCTTGCTGGGACACACCAGCATTTTGTCGTTGACGCACACCATACCGGACTCGATGCGACCGCTCAGACAAAATCCGGATCCGGTGCCTTTGAAGATGTCCGCCACAGACATGCGGAACGGTTTTTCTATTGCACGTTCCGGTGTTTTAAACGAATCTAGTAGGAGCAAATTAGAGCAGTTTGCAAAACTTTTAGACTTGCTTAACAGGAGTCAGTAATATCGTATGCGCGACTGACAAGCATGTCATAACTTACCGATCACTTTCAGAAGAGTAGGTCCACTGTACCATTGTTTCAAAGCAGAATCAGTGGGTTCTTTGACCAGGTTTTCTCCGGTTAAGCCAGAACAAGGAACGTAGGTAACATCCGCATCTCGGAAGCCAGCCTGCTTGAGGAATACTCTCAGCTTGTTCACTATCTCATCGAATCGCTCCTTGGACCATCCAACGGTGTCCAGCTTATTGACGACCACACCGAGCTGACTGACTCCAAGGGAACGAACTAGCAGAGCGTGTTCCCGCGTTTGACCACCCTGCTCAAAACCGGTTTCGAATTCGCCACGCGTTGCATCGACGACCAACAAAGCAACGTCTGCCTGATTGGCGCCGGATATCATATTAGGAATAAAGTCCTTATGTCCCGGTGCATCAAGCAGCGTAATCTGATAATTAGGTGATTCATTATTATATCTAATTCTACTCCATTCACAGGGATTTTCTGCACAACATTACCTCCTTTGTGGTCGTTTCGAATCGCGTACTACCGACATCCATCGTGATGCCCCGTTCGCGCTCTTCGCCAGTCTCATCCAGCACCCAGGCATACATGAAGCTGAGCTTTCCCAACTTCTTGCTCTCCTGCTCGTGCTTATGCATGACACGCTGCGAAACGTTACCCGTGTCGTACAACAGATGACCCATCAGCGTACTCTTGCCCGCGTCCACATGGCCAATAACCACCAAGTGGATGTGTTCTTTCCGCGTGCCACGTTCTTTACTGAAAAGTTCCTTCGCATTGCGTGACGGTTCCTTCGGCGTTGCCTTCAGCGATTGCTGCTGCTGGTGTTGTCGTGATTCATCAGTTATTTCGGGCGTGTTTCTTCCCGAGACGCATGGCGATTGTACGCGCGGACTGTTGACCTCGAAGCCTAGTGTTTTCTTTGCTACGGGAGTTATGACAACGGTCGAGGCGATCTCGTTCAGCGATTTTTGTTGCACATCGATATTTGAAGGAGTTGCGATAATGATCGGCACGTTGCTGTGGTTAGCAGCTTGAAGTTTCTTCTCGGAGCGCTCCAGCATTCGTTCGCTAATTCCTTGATGTTTGAAAAGTTAGCAATAAATATTGAAAAGGAAAGAAAAGAAAAATGGTGCATAATGTTGTTTTTGAACAAATCGAGTGTACGACAACTCGAACGA
>JXXA01019728.1:0-11990 GCA_000956255.1 Anopheles punctulatus
GCCCCTCGATCACTATAATTGAATGGTGAGGTTGACGTTTGATTGATTGTAAAAAAGTTTATCCCACGATTGCATACAATACGACCCGTTCTAGGATACAAACTTATAAATTACACATAATTGCAAATAAAATGAATACGGGAAAAAGTGGAATAAACATAATTAGTCTAATACATTAATTTTATTCTTAGAACCATTAGAATTTTACGGAAAACTATTTTGATTATTAAATTAGTGGTATTACCTTTTTTACTTCATTTTATTTTGAATATTGCCTCACAAGTTTAAGTTACTTAGGAAATTGAACTAAATGGCGAACAATCGAATCAGAAGGCGTCTCACGCACGCTACAGTAAGGGTAATTTTTTCCATTGAAACGAAACCAACGCGTTGGTCGCTGAATGAATGGCGACGCTAACAATTTCCCCACCGATGGAAGAGAAATGGAAGCAACCGGTGCGGCTCTTCTCCCTCTCTCTGTATCTTTCTCTTCCTGCCACAAGCGTCATTCATCCTACAAGCCCAGCGCCAGACAGCGAGCGGTGTCTCCCCATCCGTCATATCAATATTTTATGATCGTAATCAACGACAGGAAATTGATCAATAGAAATTATTGAATTCAACTTTAGTGCTTTGATTAAGTTCATTGGTGCTTCCCGCCGTGTCGGGATAGAAGTGGCGGTGATGTCAAAGTTCCTCGAACCACCCGAAAAAAAAACACTCCCTTCCCCCCTCCCGCTCGAACTTGAAGCTTCCGGTCCGCCCACACACGGGGACGTCCCGGGGAGTCGTCGCTCACTGCAAAGGTAATTCAATTTATCCATCACCGTGCGCGCGCGAGCGGTTAATTAGTTTGGAAAATTCAATTAAACAGCAATCGGTGTTTTTCATCCATGAGCGGCGCCGAGGTTGTCTGGAGGTTGCTTTCTGATTTTAGGTGAAATTTGGCTTCCGTTTTTTCCCCTCCACTCCCTAGTGGAAGTGATGGGGGTTTGCGAGAGTCAATTGATTTTGTCACCGTTGCTGCTGCTGGATGAGATGGGAATCAAATCAATCTCGTGCCATCGTGTCATCTTCCGCGGTATCATTTGCAGCAATCGCGTACATTTATCACCTCATCGAGGGAACCACTCGACGAGTGGAGCTTTAAAGGCGATTGCTAGATAAAATTCTCCGTGCGACGAGCGACCGTGCTCCGCGGGTTTTGACAAAGCCTCACTCGGGCCACGGTTATACCGGTTCACGGGAACATTGCATCTTAAGAAGATATTTTTTTATCACTCCAAAAGGGGCCGTGGCTGGCCCCCACCGCTTTCTGTAGCTGCGTGGATATTTATAGCTCTTCAAGAAATGGATCATTTAGCACCTCAAGTACATGAGTTGGATGCTCTTTCTGGAGGGTATCAATTTACATCGCTGAAGTTGTTACATTTGACGGATACTGGAGCCCAATGGTCAGCACTTTTGAAGAAGATCACATCAGTGTTATCCTCTTAACAGGAGGGTGATTTATTCGAAATATCCATCGAGACTTCATCCAGGTTCGAATCTAGCTGCATTTATCGCCTTTACCATTCCTAATATCCCAATGTGAGAGGAACGGTGACAATCCAATGCAGAGAGCGGAACCCTCACTCAGCTGGGCTTGGAGGCTCCCAAACATTCCTATGAGCTTTCAGGCTTACAGAGTACCGGGGGGAACAGTGTTCGAAATCACTTTTTTTTATCTCCAATCTAACACATGTTCCAAACAAGCCGAATTTTAGGTTAGAACACACTCTACAAGGTTAGATCATTTCCCATTTTTAGTCACGGAACTAATTCAAACGATAGGTCTAATATTGAACTGACGTCATCCGACGGGCATGACTCAACCACCCAAAACTCACGCCAAAATGTTGCCGCAGCATAGAGCGTGCGAAAAGAAAGTGATCCATTTGCGATGCGATCTCGAGCATCAGCCTGCTACTCAGGCTTCCACTTAAGGCGGTTGGCTTTAATGGATGGCTGCGTTTGATGATCTCAGTTGTCTTGAGATGTGTCCGAGCCCGAAAGAGAAGGAACGATCTCCCGCTCGGATGGCTAACAAATGTGATCTTTCCAAGCTGTTTAAATGACCGGAATGAAGGACGATCGTAAACAAATAAACAGTTCGCTTGAGCCGTCGTCCCGGGTCGAACAAGGAGCGAATACATATGTATAAATGGGTTGATAAATAATGAAAGAATTCCTGCGATGGGTCGATCAAAGTGTGACAACAGCATCACGGTTTCTTCGTGTGCCTTCTGAAACCAAGGTGTACCCTGCCCTGGCAGCACGTGCCACCACACTTTCATTCCTTCTTCAGGAAAACTTTCTTCTTATCTCCTTCAGATCACAAATCATCAAACACATCTTCACAACGGATAAAAAAAATAATGCATATCGCCGAGTACTAAAACCATCACCCAAAAGCAAAACAACACCGCACATGGGGGTTCGGGCCCGTAAATCAAACGCAACCTCTCTCTATAGTAACACGCGCATGCGGTTGCTTCTTGGTGGGGGATCAGGGTTTTTCGTTTTCTCGGCATGCTTTGTTGTGATGGATTACTCGCGTCTCTTGCCAGAGTCCCGATCCCGTCGCACCAGAACGGAAAAGAAACCGAGAAAAAAAAACAAGAAAATCCTCTCCCAGACGCACCGCAGACGATCGCGGGCGTGCGCGCGCGCGTTCTCTGTTCGGTTTGAAAAGGCAAAGCCCACCGAAGATTGTTGATTGTTGAAAAAAGGCGGACATTTTGCAGGCCACCACCATACATTGGTGAGGATTTGATTTTTCTTTACAACCGAAACATCCAAATGAGTGGCAGTGTTTGGTTCACGTACGTTAAGGAAAAAAATGTTTTTAACATCTCTCTATGGTGCTGTTTCGCATAATAAATACAGGATATGCCGCTAGGGAAGCAATGAGTGATTGAGGGTGAATCGAGAAGGATTTAACCTGCGAGCGTTTAAAAAAAAAATTATTTCTTTAAATGAGTCTTAATACTATTGAAAAAAAAATTGTGAGATCTTGTCGTCTAGATAAGAAAACATAAGAAAATTGTAAAAAATCGAGATATTTGCTGAAAACAATCGCAATATTGTTAATAAAAAATATCCGTATAGAAAAGTTTGGAAAACAGAACAAATCTATTAACTAGAGATATATCTATAAATTAAATACGTATACCAACTAAGATTAGTAAGTCAATTTAAGGCTTTCCCTTTCATCCCTACTTCCCCGTACAGACAAATAATAATAAAAAGCACACAAAAGGAACAACTCGAAAACAAAAACATGGACACAATGGACTTCGGGAGCTGAAGGTTAGGAAGAGCTCCTCAACCAATCCATCATTAATTCATTTATGTTTTATGCGTGTACCATCCGGCGTATTTTAAGATGCAAAGCAGAGAGACACACACACACACCAAACTCGACATCCCATCCGGTGGAGGAGGACATTTCCGATTCTTCCGCTCACGGGGTGCTGCACCCATGATAATTATTGTTCGAAAAAGATGGCACGGACAAAAAGCAAAGACATAATTCATCTCGTCTCGTTTCCGAGAAGCGCCGGCTGTGACAGAGATCGTCCAGAATGCCCCTGTGCAGGAAGATAATCGAAGACGATCCTCGGTATGCGTGCGTAGTTATGGCTCCGGAAGATTCAAATTTGACAACGTTTTCGAAATTTAAAAAAACGTCACCGCAACATCCCATTAATCTTCGTTCGTATCGAGAGTGCATCGAAAGGTGACATAACAACAGGCGCGGGACAGTATCGTCCCAGTCCCGGGCCTAGTATAGGTGAGCCATATTTTCAGCGCTGTTCTCTGCCCCAGCGGCCCTCATCGAACATGACAAGGCGCCAACAAGAGATCAGAGATTATCAACGAAACACCATCGCGCGTGCTGGTGGAAGAAAAGAAAAAAAAATACACGAGCGGAAGAAACAGCTTCTGTGTCGCGTGTGGGAGCGACCGTGCCGGTTGTTTGACAAGATCGCCGCTAATTGCTGGCTATTCCGCGGCATCGCAGACTGTTGACATGATAATTAAGATAGTGTAAGAGATGGGGCGTTTGCATCGCGAAGCGTACCTTCGATGGATGTGAACATAAGCAGCACTTGAAGGGTGCTATTTTTACGTTTTGGAGTGTCCGTTTTTATGATTTAAATGGAAAAGTTGGTTAAAACCAAAGAGTTCAACAAATTCTTCACAAAAAATGGCTATTTTATTTAGTATAAGAAATAACATCAGTTAATTCGACCGGATAGAGTTTTAGCGTTCTCAATATATCGTGATAAAATATGTTAAAAGGTAAGTGTGCATCTTACAACATAGCAGGAAAGGCATCCAACTCTCGTCTCTGCCAAACTTTTCCAGCCCTATATTATTAATTTCGTCAGCAAATCAAACAATATAACATTAGTAAAACCAGCATAATCATCGTCATCGCTGGTGGTCATCAGACTTCTTACGGTCTGTTGCAACGCATCACGGAAGAGCGATTTGTCCCCATCCCCTTTATTATCGTACATTTTTCACGCATGTTCTCACGCACCCTCGAGAAGGATGTTGGCCATTTTTCACTATCAATATTCATTCCCATGAAACGCCACTAACTCGCTCGGTCAGCATCCGTCATTGATAAAATATATTGGAACGCTAGCGTGTTGGTTTCCCTCGTGTGTGTGCAACAATCTCACCACCCCACAGATGTTTAATGCATGAACCGCCTCGCGACCGCTCGCGAGGAACAATATGCAACTAATTCAATACACTCGCCAGCAGACGGACATATAAACTGTTCCGATGACTTATGGTGACGCATGCAGCGTGCTTTCCTTCCACTTTCCACGCGTTTCGGTTTTAGAGTGCGCTCTAGCGCTCTGCTCTGGCTCTCGTTTTCTCGGACACAGGGGTGGGAAACACCTTCAACAAATCATTACAAACCGTACGGACAACAGGGCGCGCTCGTCCACGGCACATAAATTATGTTGCTCTCGCTCTCGCGCGGATCTTCCCGTCCTTCGCCGTCTTGTGCACTACAATCAACCCCAATTTCGTCGCAAACGCTCGTACGCCAGCATTAAGCACGCGGAGCATCTAACTTATTGGGAAAGAAAATGCAACGCAATGTCCAGAGTCAGCCTCGGCGTGGAATGATGGATACCGTCTCGCTACCATATCGGACTCGGTAACGCTTTGTGCGGGTTGGACTGTACAATAAATGCGAGCTGGAGGAGGAAAACTGAGCCAAACAAAATCGCGCATCCCATTAGGTACGGCACCATCTGGCAATGGATCCGATTGCGCTGAAAGTTTTACGCCGTTTGTGATGCACCACGCAGGAGAGACGATCCTGGCCGGATGATGGTCGTCTGACGAATGGACGACCTTCAATAGTACCGCAAACATCGAAGTGCCGGGTGTTGCAACCCAGCACCCAACACAGCGAGAAAAAGGAAACTTTTGCGATATTTGACACCCATTCGCAAAAGGCGAATGGGGCAGAAGCTATCCACCAGCACCGCGTAATGTGTCTGCACCTCAACATGTGTTAATACAGTTTTTCCTTCCCCTTTGCCAGCTTCAACTTCGCGGTAAAAACAATTGCAAGAAATCCAATCTTCTGTTTACGTTTTCGCATGCGTCGGTGTGAGTATGTGTGTGGGAAGCTTTTATGTTTACGAGCGCCCATTACTCCGAACGGAGGAGAAGCAGCCGTTAATATGCCGAGCCACCGAAGGGAAGTGTACTGTAAAATGATATCATAAATTACCTACCAATATCTTCCCGAAGCGGACGGGTTTCCCTTCCCCAACCGGTGGGTGGTTTGACATTTAGCTAACGATGCCATCTTCACACCAGCCACATAAGAGCGGCAAATGTTCGCGCTTCGGTCGTCGAAAAAAAAAATCGCACAGAGAAATGGAAAATATCATAAATCTACGACACTCTAGTTCTAGTTTTTTTTTTCTGTGTCTATCTTTTTTTGTTGCCCTTGCTCCGTAGAACAATCCCCAAGCGGAGATATGTCGCGGCCGTCGTGTCACTGCGTTATGTTAACAGGGACTCTGGCTACGAAAACTCGCTTGCGGTGGAAACCCCTGACCTACCCCAACCCTGCGGAGCGACGGATGGCATGAAGAGACAAGAAATATCGCACGGTTCGCTGAGAGATGTGATTTTTCTGTCCTGATTTATCAAACTAGCTCCATTGTAACGCCACCGTGATTGTGACAGTAAATTGGTCCGGGGACGATATCAATTCTAATGGCGGCGAGAAGTAGCGGATGAGTTTGTGTTTGTTTTTCGGACGCGTAAGAAATGAGGTAAGCGTTTAATACTGCTCTTCATTAGGATAATTAAACAGTTCGTGGTAGGTTCATTATAAGACATTAGAATTGGGGGTTAGTGTTAGAAATTGGCATTAGAAATTCTAGTTTTTTCTAAACTTTCACCTCATTATTTTGATGAGTTTAACGTCAAAATGAAAAAGCTTGTATAAATATCCTCAAAAGCAAGCGAGGATTAATATACAATGCCAGCGAACGCAAATCCTAGACACAAACCATAACGCTCGAAAACACGTAACGCACATATCGATTTCCGCTCTAGGTTTCCTTATTTTATTTCGTGAATAATAAATAAAAGAAAATTTGTAAAATCATTACCATACAATCATTTTCATATATTCGTAAAAATTAAAATTCGTACAAACTCTTCCTAACTCGCAGTTGAATGCCCTGCGACTAAATAAACATTGAATGCCAACTCATCGCAACGCACATTTACGAGCAAAATCTATCTTCATCAAATGGCACTTTGCCTCCGACACCCGACATAGTCGACAGATACACGATCTTCTCGAGCGTTTAAATTGAGCTTCCGGACAAACGCGTCCGCAGTTTGAGCCGAACCAAATAAAATGTTAATAGTCGCTCGGTAGCGAAATCACCCAAAACCACAACGTCCGAAACGCTACACTCATTCCGATCGTAACTCGACACGCATGGCGTACGTTTAAATATCATCATGGGAGTCTAGGCGGCATGCCAAGGCACGGGGAGGGGTGTTTGGCGCCACGTCGAACGAAACATAAAATTAGCCGCACGTTTGCTCAACACCGTCGAGATGAATCATAGCTTTTTTTTTTTGCTCGATCTGGAGCGAATTGCTCGAACGCTAGACAATCGAACGCTTGGGTGTACGCTAAACAGCCTCCCTAGACGTCAAGAGGCTGCTGTTGAAGAGTTATGAGCGACTTAATTGGACAGCAAAGGTGTCCAGCGCGGCTCCGCCGACGGTCTGTTTGTTTACGAACGCGTTGCGCGTTGAGTAGTTTATTTTCACAGCCATCAAAATCCATCAAATCATCGTTTCAAATAGTATTCTTCCTTTCGCGTTGCGAACGGACGTGAACTGATTTCAGTCCGCGTGTTTTATCTTTCGTGGGATACCGGAAAACATCGAACAGAACAGATCACCTTGGTATGGATCAACCTGGTCTCTTGGCAAAAGTAAAATAAATGCTTTTTCCACCGTTTGACCATGTTTTGAGCAAAATCGGGAACATTTGGTCCTTCGAACCGGATGGAATATCCCACCGGGCACGTGTTCTGAGTGACTTACGCGCAGTTGTTAATACAAATGACAATATAACGTCTATTTTGGGTCGTGTTGAATCTCCTTCTTTTATCCTATTACAGCGCAATTTTGATCCGGTACGGTACGCTCCGTAACAAAGACCAATCCTCGCCCCAGGGGGAGGGTCACGCTGTGTACGTAGAGATCTCGCAGACGTCCGCCAGACGACGCTTACCGTGACGTGACGCTGCGTGACACCGCTAATGATCGCAACTGACGCGGAAAGAGAGCGGCCACATGACCGGCGGCAGCACAATTGATGATGATGGAAATGATGTGCAAAATATGAAGGGCAATATCAAGGTGGGATTGGCTGCAGGTAGGTGGGTACATGTCACTTTCATGGTCAATAACCACCACCCTCGATTGCCGGGGGATCGAAAAAGACCGAGTCAACGGGAGGCTGGGACAAAGACACTTGGGGGCCAGATGATGGTCAAATAATTCGCTCCGGTTCCCGGGCGTCTTGCAAAGAAGGTTACTGAGTGGGTTAATGATATAGTTGGCGTTCGCTTTGTTCGCTCGACGTTCGACACAAAGGATGCGCTCCCAAATCCTTTTTGTTTTCGCGTATTCGAGATGGGATTTACCTGTGATAGGGTCGCCACTGAAGCGGTTTGGTTGCACTCCACAATAACACATTTGACATCAATATTTACACTGACGCACCGTTCCACCCTAGTGACATCGTTATTGCCCAAGGTGGTTGTAAAATGTGTGACAACCGTATGTCTCATGGCGGAAGAAGCGCATCGATTGACGATTGAACGTGTTTATCTAGTGAGTGTGCCATACACTCAGCGGCTCCTTGTTTACCCCGATGAGTAAAAGAACTCTAAGCGACCGCTTTACCGAGAACTGCATTAAAGACAGTGAAGAGGCGTGCGCGCTCAAGCGAATTGATTATACCAGAACGGTCTCAAGTTTAATGACCTCCACCGAAACACCCATCACCCAATGGGGACGGAAGAAGTGGAAACCACCAGCGCCGGAAGAGATGCTGATAAGCCGTATCTCGGACGGTGCGAGCAAAGGAGTTGCGCAATCGCGGCGACTCGAAAGGCCGGCCTTTGCGCATGAGTCGTTGCGCAGCATACTTTGGGGCGAGCGATTGTGTCTCGGTCTCGATAGAGCGACCTACTCTCATGTGGTCCTGTGGCGCAATGGATAACGCGTCTGACTACGGATCAGAAGATTCCAGGTTCGACTCCTGGCAGGATCGTGTGAGAATAAACTTTTTGCTTCTTCTTGAAAAGTGCTTGGATTCATTTAATGATACATTATTTATCTATCCATTATTCATCACCAATTACTATGTCCGATTTACCTTACTTTTTTCTTTTATTCTTCACTTGCCGTATGTAAACTCATTCATTCATTTTTTTCGATCTGTTTGCATGTTTAGACGCAAAGTAGCAAAATACATGTTTAAAAACTAAAAAAAGAATAAAAACTAATGTAATTTTTAAATTTGATTTGTTAATAAATAAAAATTTCTTTGGATGATTTTTAAAATCAAGTTTTGGTACATGTTTTAAGTAAATATAAAATTTTACATAATTTCATATTCTTCTAGAAATGAAAACCTTTGCTAGAGAGTATTAAAACATTAGATTTTATCCGTTAAAAAATCTAATATTTCTTGTGAAAATGTGTCTAACAGTGTAATTTTTGCGGCATAATTGCTTAAAGGGACAAAAATCATCTGTAATTACATTAAATTGCTTTAATTGTCTGCATTTACGCAACAACAAAAAATCCAGCATCTATGCATTTTAAATGCGCGCTTTTCTGATCAACCAAATTTTTTCCATACCTCATTTGTCGCTTGTTTGAGCATTTGAGAACAGAACACAAAACAAAAGCAGCAAACCGAAAAAAATCGCAATCTCTGCATCACCGTCTGACGAACCTGACGGTGGCGGCGCCCGCAGCAAACCGAAACCGAAATGAAACCCGTTTTTTTCGAATTGTTTGAAATTGAAACGAATGCAGCAGCGCTCCATATACAGACGCATAAATAAATCGACTGCGACGCATACACACACATTGTATTTTCTGCTGGCAGCCAGCACACAAATGCACACATCAGGGTGTCTCTCGGGTCGCACACACCGGAGGGGGTGCCGGTGTGTCTGCGTCTGTTGACCTTTGCTTGGACCTTAGGATGGACCAAATTTGAACAATTCCATCCAAATATGGCACACAATGGCGGGCTCGCGGAGGGCTCGCGTCCAGAGCGAATAAATGCGCATCAATTTTGGCACGAAACGTTCGGTATTTCCGATCGGAAACATTGCCATTCCGTGACGTCTTTTGCTGTTCAAAAAAGATCAACAAGACAGTGACGAGTTAAAGCTAGTGATGCAGCCATTTCGAGCCTTCGTCTTGTCGCAAAAACGCGGAGGCTCCCGAGCTCGACCACAACCTTGCCAGCGGACAAAAACACACGCACCGGGTTTTGTGTGATGCGAAAACCGGATTTTCAACCAGTTGTGCTGTTTGAAGAGCAATTTAAAACGAAGCCACCAGCACCAGCCAGACGCCAGACGATAGGAGCAGCGCGGAACGGACGAATAGAGCAAAAAAAAAAACAACTCTGCGAAGAAATCACCTCCACGCGAGTTCTGCAACGAGTGCGAAACGTCTTTCGCGTCAAACTCCGTTTCACTCCCCGTCGTTCGCATATGTAAATTTCTTAAACATGTCATCCCTCGCAAGCGTTTCATTATAAAATCCTTGATTGATTTCGCGAAGAAAAATGAGAACAAATTTATTTTCGGCCACTCGGAAAGTAATGTTTCACCACGCTCAAAGATATTCAACCACGTCAGACACCGGAGGTGCATGATTCACCGGACAAGGTCGGACGTGGGAGGGGGATTTTCCCAGGAGGCGCCGCCGACTGACTTATGATTTATATTTTTAAAATTTAAACTACTCTTCCTCCTACTCTTCGACCGATCGTCACACCCCGAAAAATAAAACGCGTCTTTCGTTCGTGGAAAATCCAGTGACGAAGAAGATCCGTGTGAGATTTTGTCTCGCACACGGTTAGTGATGCAGCTCAATTAGCGGCGGAGTAGTGTTGTTTGGATTAGCTCACGGACACATGGCAGGGGGTAACGCATTTTTTTCCACTTTTTTTGATAAACACTGTCAGGCTGGAATCATTTCTTTATGGCTTGCACGTCCCTTTGTCGCAAGGCGTGCAAGTCCCTGACTTTGTCTCCACCAGATGGTCAGCAGACGGCCCACCACCAGCCTAGGTCAAACACCTCACACACCCGGACGTGGACAAACAGAGCGCGAAAGGACACAGGCAGCTGAAAAACCTGTTTCCCGAAAGATGCCGCAGAAAACGGGCACGAGGAAGCGTGTAAACGGCATCGCGTCCCACGCACGTTGCAAGTGCCTTCCTGGTGCATTCCTCGCGGCTTGTTGTCTTCCTTTTCCTCGACCAGGGGGTTGGAGTTTGGATGCAGCTGCAATCCCCAGAAGTCACGCGGAAGGTTCCGAGCGCAAACACATCCCCGCGTCTGTGGCGTTGTTTATACAAACTTCAAACAGCGCCCAGCTGCAACACATGCGCGTTGTTTTATTGGCTAAATAAAACCGTTCCACGAAAATGCGTTCATGTGTACGATACATTGAAATCTGCCTTTCTTGCAGGGGAAACCCAAACAGGAGCTAGTCATGTCTCAAGCTGTGTAAAAAAAAACGGAAAAAATCACCACCGGAATGGACAATTTTGGGAGAAAAATTTGGGTCAGTAGGATGGTGCCACTTTCACTCTCTTGCAACCGATGCCAGGTCCCAAGGTGAGCTGACTAGACGGAAAATGTCGCCCCACCTCGAGTAGTCGTGGCAACACCGGCGGGGAGTAATTTTTCCACGCCCAAAATAATCACGCACTCGCTCGCACGCGTTTTTTTTTTGTCGCTCTCTGTGACGGAATAGTTTTCCCTTGCCCGAAACCCGTTCCGTCCGGTGGTAGTTTATTCTCGGTAATGAAGTGTTTTCAACTACTGTGCAGGAATGCATCCGGTAGTGTGCAGAAGCGCACGATGTAAACAGTGCGGGCGAGAGAATGAAGATTTACTGAGTGCATCTAACGGTCGAGGTAGGTGTGGGATGGGAAATAGGTTGAGAAGGGGAACAAAACATTGCAACGTTCCCGAGGGAGCAGTTCCCTTTTTGGATTGGATCATGGATACGTATGGAAAATGGTTTGCATCCTGAAATTATCATTTCAAATTTTCTTTAAAGTAGATTATCCGTCTACATTTCCGTCTACATTCTCAAATTTT
>JXXA01019732.1:0-15550 GCA_000956255.1 Anopheles punctulatus
GGCCCGCCACGAGCGCCACCGTACGACGACCACTGGTCTCCCCGGCGATCGCCTCCGTAACCTTCAGAATTCTGATAGCCCCCACCGTCGCCGCCGCGCTGGTTGTAGCCATTGTTGTAGCCCCGCTCGCCACCGCCGCGGCCATAGTTGCCGTAATCACCGCCTCGTCGATCGTTTTGGTAGCGGCCACCACCACCACCACCACCGCTTCGCCTATTGAAGTCTCCGCCGCGGTAGTCACGATCGCCGTAGCGTACGTAATCACCACCACCGCGATTCCGGTTCGAATCGCCAAAACCGCCTCGTCTGCCACCTCCACCACCGACACCGCCGCCGCTTACAGGACCGGCACCGGATTCAGATGGATGAAAGTCGCCACCACTATCAGCACATTCTCGCAACTGCGGTGGAACGTACCGCCCCGCCGGATGTTTCGGATTTCCGGATTCTGGGTTGCTGCCTCCGCCGCCGCCAAGTTGCTGCTGCTTCTGCTGCAAGTCCAGACCAGCAAACTGCACGTATGCGAGAAAAAAGCAACAGACGTATATCATTTAGTATTATCATAACAATGTATGAATATTGAAGCTTTCACATTTTACGTGCGTGCATTGATGTGCATTTTTTCAAGTGACCGATAAAAACGAAAACATTCAAATTTCGGAGATTCACGCAGTAGCATCAATAGAAATAGAGTTGTTTCACAGACGTGTTTTTATTTTATTTTACCGCCAGCCTACTATACGTTTCCAAGGCGTTGGAACAAAATGGAAAAATTCTTTACATTCTCACTTTGAGTCGTGTTCGAGTTTGGGATTCCAAAATCGAGAACAACCGTCACGCTCGACGGCAGCAGAAATGGGGGAAACAATGAACACATTAGAGTCGCAAGTCCCGATTTATCTTCTACCAGCGCTCGCGCTCAAAGCATAAAAAACAGGTAAACCGTTGCTCATTGAGTTTGGAGTTAAATTGCACTTCCCAAAACAAAAAATGGCCTCCTGTGCTGTGTCTGTGTCATCATATGCTGCGTGCTATGCTTCGCGTGTGCTGGTGGTGGTTTTGACGAATCGTGTGCAAAATATATGCTGTGTAGAGAAAGAGGAACCACACAACACGCCCGGAATGGAGCGGCGAAGGTTGAATGAACCGTACGAAAAACTACCAATGCGAACACAAAAGTATGTATGTATGGTTCGCGTTTCATTGTCGGTTCTCATCGTGCCTCATCCCCGGTGCGTCACAAAAGCAACTCGGCAAAACGAGGTCATTAAACTGTGTAAACTGTACGACGCGAGCAAAGGCAACTGCCGAGAGGAATCCTCAATTCTCAGTCGTAGGATTTGTTCTCTCACGACTTTAAGTAGGGTTAGGTGTTTATTTGTTTCCACGAACGGATAAACGACCTTTGTGTTTCAACAGATCCAATAACTATTTTCTTTTTTTTTTCATTTCACACGTGTATATCTTCAATTTTCTTTGACTTTTGCTGCAATAATTACGCAAAAGCGGAACGGTGGCGCGCAGTGGCGATTGTTCACGATACCACAATCCTATCGATTCTACATCTAGAAGACTGAATAAACAGCAACGGTATAAAAAATCCAGTAAAATACATTATCACCGACGGGGAAGACTTAGATCGTTGCGCCAGAAGAAAGAAAGATTTCTTTTAAAAAGCAACACCGATATTGAAGCAACAATCAGTTAGCAAAGTTCTGAAGTCGAGGAATATTACAGCAGCTGTTCATGCGACCACTTCAGAGCGTTTCTTAGCGTACCCAACGTGACTAGCGCCAGCGCATTATTCTCCCGTCAGTCTCGCAACATTATCACGATCCTTTCCCGTGTCATTGATCATTCGTACCTCCGTGAGCTGTGAGCTTTGTGCTCGCGCGTGGCCTTCATACGCCACACAGGAGACTACACAACACACGAGATGGCTTTGACCTAGAACTGCGCTTGAAAATCTTGCTTTCTGACATTAACTAGTCGGACACAAACACACATGCAATGGTTGTGTAAAGTAAGGTGTGTAGGTGTTTACAATTACATATGACGACCACGGGGCCACGGGAAATCGCGGCCCATCGAGTGTTTGGAAGCTATAAACCTTCCAGCGGACACGTGCTGCGAGTGCGAAGTCTGCAGCAACTAGAAATAGCAACAAATAAATATACTTATGATTAAATACGATTTTCTTGCGCCTTACGAATGAACGCAAAGTGTGAACGCTCTTCTGCACACCAACGACGGAATACAGTACTGAATGAGGCTCGCTTTCCGTTTGATGCACACTGGCATGTGCAACGATGCAATGCACACACCATCTCCACTACACCACAGATGTACATCTCGCGAAGAAAAGAGACGGACAATAAAATGCGCTTTGGTTATTTGGAACTAACAGACTACGTCGCAGTTATTCATGGAAAGCGGCTGGTATCGTTTTACAAGCAGAAATAATCGCAAACAAAATGTTTTTTTTTCATTCTTTGAAACCCCTTTGAACACACATCTGTAACACGTTTCAAACTCAATTGTTGCAATATTGTTCACTCAATATGGAATATACTGCAAGATATTTGAGGTCGCTAAAAACAAAAACATGAGCCAAACAATAAGATTAAATTGAAAATTTGCCTAAGAAAAACTTCGATTCAATTTGAGTTCGACACTAACATCTTTTATGTATATATAGCATCTGAATAGATTTATGAATTGTATTGTTTAATTTAGGAAAATGTGCCAGACGTATAAAGAATATATATTTATTATACATATATATTTTTTATTATACGCAGAACAGCGATCATTATATGTACGAATGACACAAAGATGCTGAGCGCTTAAACATTGCGTTGGATTGAAATAAAACAGGAACAAATTCGTAATCAGAAAATTATTGATTATTAGAGAGTTGTTGTTACATTTTGTCATATATATTATCACAATGCTAACCCGGACATACTTTTTTATAAACATTTCAAAAAGTGGAAACTTTTTAATTCCTAATCGAAAATAAATTCGTAGTAAAAAAAAATTAAAAATATATTGATGCTGAAGCGTCACTTGCTATGAAATTTAAAATGACGCATACACTTAGGCTGCGTCATAAGTACATTGCTTCAGGTGATTCGTCACACACTGCCAAACGCACTAGTAAATTGCGCCATCATATGAAATCATGTCCTTAAACATTATTCATCACCTTTAACAGTGTTAAATGCTCTGCCGAATGCCCTTGGCTTTAAAAAAATATAGTTCATATTATATTTTCCAGTTTCGCATTTCGGAACTACAAACCCTGCATTCAGTAGTCAAATGGAGAACCAAACTCCAGCGACTCCGTCAGGTAGCGTCAGGTAGTCGTATCTTTGTGTTAGCGACTCATACCACCGAAACCTATACCAGACACAAAAGTAGCATAAAAAAGCGCCACACGGCAACAGCGAACAGTACAATCACATGGAGGCATAGAGCAAGAGAAGAAAAAGGAAATCTTAGTGACGGAAACGAACACCATGCATGTGAATCATGACGCGATGATGCCCAACCGCTGCCGATCGTTCGCGTGCGACAGGGACGAACGTATACTGTCTGTGCCGTTGTTGCTTCATCTTGCTCCATCCACCATTAAACTATCCGCGTGGTTGAGAAACCGGGGAGGGCGGTGAAAAGCTTGCCAAAAAGCTCTCACTTCCCAAGCATAAGCTAAAATCGCAAAATGAGATTAATGCGAAAGCTGTACGAATAATGCACCAATACCAACTATGCTCTATTTGCACTAATCATGCCGTGTGTTATGTGTAATGTGTTGTGTACGCACACACATACGCCAACGTAATTGCATATACGCGATCATATACAACGAAGGACGACTTATAATTGTACATTAATGCTATTAAATGGTATCACTGGAGTTTACACTGTATCGCGCCCTGTATCGTAAGACCCTTGTGTCGAGCAAACGCATATCATGCAGTAAGAAATATTGCAAGGCGATTTATCAGTGCAAGACTCTGTACCTTGTTACGAGGAATTACATAAATGCCCTGAACTGTTACCCATGCGAGGAGAACTGCTATTGATTTTCAACCATCACCACCCGTTGTGCAATCTATATAAATGGGTCAGTTCAATCGCGCTTTTGCTTGCATATTTGTTTGGGTATAAAATATAGATTGAAATCTCAATGCTTGCCTAGGGAATCAGCGTCGAAACGAGCAGACAACCTTCGATAACCTTAGAGGACGTCGGAGGAACTAGACACTTCAAAGAATTAGACACCGTCTCAGACGTTGCACTACCCATAACCTAACAAAGGGACCGTCCCGTCGCCATGGTATGGTTCGTGCGAGAACGAGAACGACGACAAAGGTAGGTCATTGCGTGGATAAAACCATGATACACTCGCGCGAGAACTAATCCTTGACACACAAAGCACGACCGGTCACGTCCTTTATATGTTTTCTCACGCACGTAGGTATGAGGAGAATTGTGAATTTACAAAATATTTCGATATATCGTCACACTTAGCAAATAATGCACGCACTGAACAAAACTATTGGAAGCACTTGTACGATACATACCTGCTGCTCTAGACCTGTACCATTTTGGTTAATAGCATTACTCATATTACAATGAGCGTTCGTATGGTTTTGTTGTCTTCTTTCCACCGTAGGTTTGGGACGAAAGTATACAAGACAATTGTTCTTCGCACTGTGTTCTGTTCGTATGCACCGTTCGTCACTCAACTTGCAACGCTGCTACTAGAGTTTAGGTGATTAGCTTCACAGAAACTCTACACGCTTGATTTAGTATATAGATGTACAAGAGTCACAATATGCAAATTTCACAGTAGAATTTGCAGGAGTTTATACGCGCAGTTAATAGTTTCTGCTGCTTAGAATTTGCATCCAACACAGTCACACTGAAACACAATTTCTGATCTCACACTAGAATCTAGAGAAGGTGCGCTCACGCTGACTTCGTCGTGTCACAGCTTTCTTTAATCGCGATGCACTAGAGACACCACTCACACAACTAAAATCACGGATGCTGCTGCTGTTGCTGCTTCCGCCGCTTCTCTGCTTCCTATTCTCTCCTTACTGACACGGAGGATTTACGCGATGTAATCCGCTGAAATTAAAATTAAAACACCACAATCAGGCACAACAGATGGAAACGCTCGTGCGAACGCAAGACTGGACGTGTTGAATTTTGACAAAACGCTTCAATGAAAGGAGCATGGCTTCAACATATCCTTTCTTCTTATTTTTCTTTTAGCAATGAAAATTGTACAGGAAATAAAATAAAAAGCTTCGGAAAAGAGGTTACCCCTATCACACATTTTGTAAAAACCAGGTAGTGGGATCCACATCTCGTGATACTTTTCAACAATGAAAAACTGTACCTTTACAAAATCTAAACGATCGGATTAAAGTATGCTTTTCTTTAGTTCTCTTTTTCGCCAGTGTATTAATGGAAAAATAACGGTCAAACGCGGCGCACCGCTTCACTACGACTGCTTCCTTCACTGAAAGTTTTTTTTTCACTGTCGCGAGATTCTTCTTCCCGGCCTCAGTGAAAATCGCGTACTGAACGCGTCTTGTTCTTTTTCGCTCGCAGCTATGTGCAGCCCTTTTCGCCTACTCGATTTCTAGTCGTGGTGAGCCGTGTCGTTGAACGTTTCTTTTTTCCGGGCTACGGATGACACTAACACAAGAGCCTGTAAGCGCGTGATACACCAACACAGCCACTAGTTTCATCGTTTTCGGCAATGGTGCGTGTGCCGATGCGGCTTGTGTAGTGTTAGTATAAGCGACGACACGAAGCGTCGTCGTGCCGCAAATGGCAGAGAAGAGAAGTGGACAAAGAAGAATAGAAAGCTTCACCGCACCAGCACTTGCGTCAGACAGAGACAAGCAGCACGTGTGTATGTATTTGTGCAAGCTGAATGCCGAACGTTCACAGTGATAGATGGCCCAAGAAAAAGGAAAAGTAGCAGGGAAGGGGTGAGAACTGTCGTGTGGAACCGCCGTCGTGCTTTGCCGCACACCGCATACGCAAATTTTCAAACGCCAATTTTTACCCTTTCAGAACACTGCCAGTCTCTGCAAACACACCGTGACCGAAGCCAAAACGTTGGCAAGCACGAAGAATGCACTTCCGCTGAAGTTTTGCACAATTTAACGTACGATTTTGCTCATACAAAACGGATACGACGTTACCGACGTTCTTTTCCACAATTCGGAGTTTTCTCCAAAAGGTTGGCAGCAGTGTATACAAGGCTTTGCAAGCTAACGCGCACAATGGTCGAACAACGTCGTAAGGCGAAATCTACTACAGTGTAGAAGTGTTCATAATTTAACGTAGAAGGAAAGCGTTATGGGTAGAAAGATATTCTACAACTATTGGACATCTGGATGATAAAGATATAATCAATGCACGATGTTTAAAAAGTTGCGTTGCTTTTCCTAGACATCACTTTATAACCGATTTACAAAATTTTCTATACAGTATAGGATACTTCTAACTGTAGGTCGCGTCGAAATTAAATTCAAATAATATTTGAAGAAGATCTGATATTCCATACGTTTATACAAATAAAAAGCAGTATTTTAACACAAAAATCCTAACATCAAACTGTGTTTGGAATACCGTAGAAATTACTTTAGGACACGAAGAATCGAAAAAGACTATACATGGAAGGTCATATAGAATCATAATAAATCTATATAGTTTGCAGTATGAAAGCATAGAAGACAAATAATGTTATATTAATAACATTTGTATAATATTTAAAATGATGAACAATCTCTCAATACCTAATTTTAGCTCTATTTTACTGTTTTGTTGCTGAATAATATCTGAATTACCATTTAAAATATTGGGCTCATGAATAAACTACGTTTGGGTTATGGTTATGGGCGAAAGAAGATTCAGCAAATTTTCGCCCACTTTGGTTTCGGTGGCTTCTTGACATTTGTCGTTTCGTCGGCACATGTGTTTGACGAAATTGTAAACTTTAGTTGTGTGTTAAGTTATCTTTCCAATTTTGTGAATTTTGATTGAATTAATTACTTAACCACTGCACGATGGCTTCTTTGAGGATAAAGTACGTTGTGCATGTGAAACTTTAGTAATGTCTAGTTTCATATCGCTAATGAATGGTCTATTTATTCGCACAGGAAACCAAGCACTCGCAAGGGTAAAAAAGCTTTGGAAGAACGGGAGCCAAAGACGATAGAAAACCTCAAGAAAACATTGATAATGGAAGGACGAAAGTGTTCAAGTGATATCCGGCAAGCATTGAGGGATTTGAATTTGCTAAAGAAACCTAACTCGCGCATGATGCGACGGAACAACGACGTTACTCCATTCGAAGATGCTACACCGTTGGAACAGTAAGTTGCTCAAATACTTACGCCTTGAGGCAATCAAATAACTAATAAATTCTCATATTCCATTCCTAGCCTGGCAAAAACAAACGATTGCCACTTATTTCTGTTTGGTTCGTCATCGAAAAAACGACCCAATAACCTTATCATGGGTCGCATTTATGAAGACCAGGTGTTGGATATGATTGAATTTGGTATTGACCAATACACAGCGCTGGAGAAGTTTAAAACAGAAAAAATTTCACAGTTCACCAAGCCAGTGATTGTGTTCAACGGCTATAAATGGAAGCTAACCGAGGAACTGCGTCGCATCAAGAGCCTTCTGCTGGACATGTTCCGGATCGATCAGATAGATTCCATTCGCTTGCAAGGTATCGAACATGTATTGAGCTTCACGCTTACGGATGATTTGACTATCCTAGTGCGTTCCTATCGCATTCAACTGAAAAAGAGTGGACAGCGAACACCTCGAATCGAGCTAGTTGAGATGGGTCCATCGCTAGATCTCTCCATACGTCGCACGAAAATTGCTTCAGATAATCTGTTTAAGGTAGCAATGAAGCAGCCGGCCATCCTAAAGGCAGCGAAGAGGAAGAACGTATCGCGTGATGAGCTGGGTAATGTGCACGGACGGGTGCACGTTGGCAAACAGGACATTAACGCACTGCAGACGAGAAAGATGAAGGGTCTACGGAAGACGGCCGAAGAGAAACGAACAGAAAAGGCAAACAAACAGAGCCGAAATGCGTCGGCCGGGGATGTTTCCATGGATGAAAGTGCGGAAGCAGAAGAAAACAATGGGATGGATGCGGATAGTGGCGATGATGAGTAGAATTAAATGAATAACACTTCAAATAAAGTATCGATTTTTCTATTCCATCTTACGGGATTTATTAAATTTTGATTTTGTTAAAACCAGCTAAGATCATATTGCTAGATCCAGCTTTTAACGAGGATTTTTAATAAAATTTTATCCCTATTTAAGACAACAATTATGCGTGGTTTGATGACACGGATAGTGAAAAATAGTGAATTATGTTTATACTGTGAATAATTTTAATAATATATGGAAGATGTGTTTTACAATTTATAAATATTTCAGCATTAGCTGTAGTCGAAGGTTCTTGTTCTTCAAATGAAATGAGTAAACCCTGGCGTTAGAATTTATTATATTGAAGAATGTTTATAAAAAGGAATAAAAATTTAATTCCAAAACAACATTTATTATAATTTTTAACTTAACATTGTATTGATTTTGCATGGTCTCAGCTAGCGTTTGAATAAAAAAATGTATAAAATGCAAAAAAGAGTTATTAATATCGAACACTTATTATCATCAGGGCACGGCCTAAGCAAGGCTAAGCCGTCTATATTATCTAATAACCTTGTGAGGAATACGTCTTCAAACAGTGTGAGTTGATAGAACTACAGAATCGTGTCGTGACGAAAATTTGTTTGTGTAATGTGAAAATCACGCACAAAAAGGATACTAATCATGAACATCATAGTTATTCATCACTGCAACTATCTTTATGAAACTGTTTTATGACTATATTCCTCTATCTGCCGGAAGCGAACTGACCGTGATATATCTATTGTGTGCAGCGTGTAAAGAAAGGACGCTCGATCTATTGCGACCAAAAACGTATTCGGATGGACATTTCCTAAACATTAATTACAACATTTGATTCTGCTACTTGGTTAAGAAAAGCTGAAAAGTGACAGTACGTTAGGTTAGGTTGTTTTATTCGTCCGTTTTCCTGTAATTGCACATATTTTATATTGTTGTGACGTAGCGACCTACCTGTGACCCCTCGTGCGTGGGACATTTGTGTCATTTTTTTTTAATTGTAAAGTTTGTTTTGAAATCATCGGAGGAAGACGCTGCACAGTTCATCGGAGATAAAACCAATCATTTATCCGTGAGTCGGCAGGGCCCTCCATCGACAGTGAAATGGCGGAAAAATGGGTTGGAAAATCGGTGTCAATACACTGTCGCCACAAAATCGGTATTTTTCAAGGCATTATCAAACGGGTTACACCGACCGAAGTGGTCATCACGAAAGCGGTTCGGAATGGAATACCGGTAAAAAAGAGCGACGTGGAGGTGACCCTGGCCGCCCATGACATCACCAAGTTTGAGCTGATATCGTGCAGCAGCGTACCGAGCATCCCATCGAAACCGGTGGCCACGGTTGCAGCTAACAGTGGCATGGTTACCTCTCAGGACGATCAGTACGATGGGTTGAAGCTTATGAACAACGGCAAACAACACCAGCAATCCCAGCAATTTCAGAATGGCAACGGCAGTGCGTTTAAGATTGCCACCAAATCGCCTGCATTGAACAAATACGCCAATACGAGTAAGGTAGATACCGTAGTCGGATCCACGAAAAGTATTAGCAATCCGATAGACATAAATGGGCCGGGTTCGAAGGCCACACACACGACAGCGGCGTCAGTTTCATCCAACGGGTTCGTGGGATCGTTCGGGAACGGGCGACCAGTGCCTATCAGCCAATCGCTCCCGTACGCCGAAGGTAATGCAAAAAAGAATAGCAATGGCAATGGTAAGGCCTCACGTAGCCGAAAGAATCTTGCCAAAGACAGTACCTTTGGGTCGCCGGACGATGATCCGCTCATGATGGATGTTGAGTTTGATTTTGAGAAAAATCTGGCGCTTTTCGACAAGCAAGCAATTTGGAACGAGATTGATGCAATCCAGACGAAAGCGACCGAAGGAGATCGCAAACAGCGGAATGCGCCCAATTCAGCAGCTAAAACAAAATACCGGCATGACGAGAACGTTCTCAGTTCTACACCGGCCCAGTACCGACAGATCGATATCGAGCGGTCCGGCGTTGGTACGATACGCCCAGGCAGTCAGGAGTATGTTACTGACGAGGGCTTGGTGATTCCCTCCGTACCGCGGACGATGCGCCACAAGGTGGAGGAGTATGCTGTGAGCTTGGGATTGTCCCGAGAGCGACAGAATGATTTCCTGGCGCGCGGAGCAACCGAACTGGCGCTTCAGCTGCTGGGTGGATCGAGGCGTCTAACGCCCAACAATCAACATCAGTGGCCGAAGATTGTAATTGTATGCGAAGGAGCGCTGAACGAGGTTGGTATATCGACGGCTAGGCAACTCGCCAGCCACGGCCTGGAGACGGTCGTCTATCTTTCCTCTCTGACGGAAGCCACACAGCACAGTAGCGAAGTGCCGTTGTATATTGCCACCGGGAATAAGCTCACGGTTGACGTAAATAGTAAGTGTCTATAGCTCGGTGCTGTTAGATTGCTTGAAATGAAATGGATCTTAATTTTTTCCGAAATTCCGCAGCTCTACCTCCATGCGATCTCGTGATTGCGTCTGTTCAGAATCCGAAGCTCGGCGAACAGCTTCGTCAATGGATCAGCTACAGCAGGGCGCCGGTACTAGCGATCGATCCACCCGGTGTCGGACTGGAGGGCGTTTCGATCAAATGCTCGGTACTTCCAATTCTACCGCTGGATGGCATCGATCAGAGCGACGCTTGTGGACGGTTGTACCTCTGCAACATTGGCATACCGAATCAGGTGTTTCATCGTGCCGGTATTACGTACAAAAGTCCGTTTGACAAGTTTGTCATACCGATTCACCGACGTAAGGATGACTAAATACACGTAGCGTGGTGGTTAGTGAGAGAGATTTATAGACAGTGTTTCCGACTGGAGCAGAAAGTATGACATTTTACTCTTATTTAACTTACGTTTCTGCATTTTTCCGTGACCCTCGAGAACAGTTAAATGTTTCCATCGAACAGCCAGCCCTTGCCAGAAGCGAAAACAACACTCCAGTACAATTCGACCGGAAAGACATTTTAAACAAAACATTGGTGTACAATAGAACGAAATTTCAAACAAATAATGAAAATAAAACCATCGACTCAACTACAACAGCAATAGTTGTATTTTTGTTTTATTTTTAATAAAACAGTTTACATTTCAACTTCATGTAGCATGTCTTTTGCATCTTCAGATTGCAAAACTTAAACAACAAAACAATTTAACGAATGTTTACATCCTTTGAGAAATAAAGAAATAAGAGCCAAACTAAAACTATTATTTTAGAACCCAAACTTCCTACATCTCCTCAATCGGTTCCAAATCAAGCAGTGACAGCAAAACCTTCATGGTACCATAAACCGCCCTAAGTAGATGTAGTCGGGCAAACATGACCGGCTGCAGCTTAGGTCGATTGGCCGTTAAAATTCTTACTCTGCAATAGTACTTGCTTAGGCACTGGATAAGGTGTAGTGTGAATTCCAACAGGTGGTATGGTGCAACCCGTGCCGACGGTCCGTACCCGATCGTTTGTTCTAGTGCCACCGGGAAGCCAATGACATACAGGTATAGTAGCTGCCATTCGTCCGATTCGGTCAACAGCGAATAGTCGATCATCTCCTCCGGTGGTAACGCATTCAGTGGGTCTTCTTCCACCAATTTGGCGTGTTTCTTGAAGATTGAAGCCAGTCTGGCGTAGTTGTACAGGATGAAGGCCGCCCCTTTCGAGGAGCATTGCGTTTGCACCACCTCCTGCGGTTTACGCATATCGATCGCGTTGGTCTGACGCTTGAGCAGCATGTCAACGATAGCAGCCGATCGTCCGAGACTCGCTACAAGCTCCTGCAGTCTGAGATTATCGGGTATCCGCAAACCGTAGCGATGCTGTGCGATCAGCTGCATGTCGTTGGAGCGTTGCTGAATGTACTGGGCAGCATCCTGTATGTTCGTTCCTGTCAGTACAGGACCACAGAGAATCTCCACATGGTCAACATCCAATAGTTTGCTCTTTTGCTGGACGACCTTTACGTGCTTCACTGTAGCTTTCTGAAAATCACCATCATTCCTATTTTTTTCAATCACCGCATAGCCAGCGTGTGTATAGCAATTAGCGATAATTTTTCTCAAAATGTTAGCCCGAAATTCTGTGAGTGACATGGAGGCATAGGCGTTCGTGCTTGTTGCTTCGACGTAGATTTTGATATCACTTTGAGTATTTACTGGCCTGTTCCATTCTTTTAGAGCTATAGCTCTACGATATGCTTGTTCACGATCGAACCAAACATATGCTTTATTGGCAGAAAAGGTAACCTTTGCAATCGGAAGTGGCCAGACAGTGCTGGCAGCGATCAGGTCCCCTGCATCGAAGCTTATCCCTATGCCGGTTTTGCTCTGTATTAACAGATCGCCCGCTTCGTCGATATTTTTATCTAGCGTTTTTATTGATGACGAACAACCAGCCTCAGCAAGATGCTTATGTAGCAAGTTTTTGGTTTTAGCCAACATTCCTTCCATTTCAGATTTCGTTAATCTTGAATTATAAAAGAAATTAAACACAAACGGAATCGTTCAACCAGCTTTACAGAGAGAAATGGTTATAACAAAACCTAATGACAAAATGAAAACAATGCATGACGTTTGTCTTAAACAATTACAATCAAGGTACACAGTTCATAGATATTTAATTTATAATTCTCGTTTTTCGGAATATTTAATTTAAAAAAATTGAACATCAGTTGTTAACATATCACCATCATTTATTTGCATTCCTTTACAATTAGATATTTTTCCATTACAAAAACTATTTATCCAACTGGAATACAGCTGACCACTGCATATACATATAGCAACCTCAATCGAATATTTTGCATCAGCTGTCAACACTCCGCTGCGGAGAAAAGAAAAAAAAACAGCGACCAAAAGTGTACCGTGCGGAAACGACGGGGCTGTTCCTCGAAGTAGAACATAAAGAAATTAGCCCAGAACCTGCTGCCCGCTAGTAGAAAATTTTTTGTAAAATTTTGCGCTTCCGGTGTAGAGCTACATGTGTGCGTGGAAAAGTCTGTAAGCGACACAACCATTTCTGTGATTTGCGGGTCAATCAAGCGTGCGTTAGTGGTCTTTTCTTTTTATGCCCAGCATGTGATTCATGCAACGTTCTACGAATAGGTCGTAGTTTTTGTCTGTGTACTTCTGTTGCGAGAGCATTATCCCTTTGGCCGAAGGCAGTGTCCAGTGGTAGCTCGCAAGCAAATCATAGGAAGTCCCCGGCCAAGGAGTGTGCAATTAATGCGAAGTGAATTGGTATAGAACGCCTAGGCAAATGCATTATCTTTCTGGTTCCATTTCGTCACTGCGACGACAGCGAAATGCATCACCGCAGTGACAAGTGAAGTTTTATGAAGCGCAGTGGAATGCACGTTCTTTTGCCCCTTCCCGACCAGAGTAGTTCACCTTTCCCTGTGTTCCAGTGTTTCGATGACTAACCCACACCTGCCGACCTGATCGTCCGGTGGATCAATTCGTGTTCTGCAGCAGTAGTAGCAATTGGAGCAGTGGCATAAGCAGTCAACCCGGACGGGCATGCGTTCACAGCTCAGCAATATTCAGTCAACGCTTCTGTCGCGCGGTTCCTCTCCGACCGGTTCACCATCGCTAACCGTCGGTTCCTTCATGACGCCACAGCGGCCACCCCGACGAAGGGCACAGTCCGTGGGCAACTCGTCCTACGGCTCAAGCCCGGCCGTATCATCCCACACACCTCGAGGATCACTTTTTACAGCGGTAAGTATGAGGTTGCGTGTATGATACGGCGAAAAAAAAGAGAGGTGTAGAAGTGGCTGTTTCCGCACAAGGACGCTATCTTTTTTCCCCACTAGCTCGCCTCTTCAAAGAAACGAACAATACATTTGGGTGGAAGGTTTTCCTTCCCGATTGGCAACCCATTCGCCATCACCGCTCGGGTATAATACAAAGGCACAAGTCGTCAGTTCAGTAGTTTTCGGGAAAACGTATAACGCACGCTTGCAGCTTGTCAACACTGCCTGCTGTCAGGAGTATAATGGAAAGATTGCCCTCGTCGGCACAATCTAAAGTCCTCATGGTAGTTATTCGATGCAACTGATAAGATAGCGTTCGTACAGTTGAAGCATGTTGGAAGGGTAAAAAATACATGCAAGTTGCCATTCCAAAGAACTGCATGTATAAATGGTACCAGCGAACGTTGTATATAATATGCTCATTTACACTATACTTGGGACTGGATTGCAAAAGAATACATGTGATTGTAATAGAATACAATAATACATGAGATTCTGACTCATGAGGTGCAGGTTTTGTGATAAAAGCTAATACCATCCCTGTTTTAAAAATAGTTTTTTTAAAAGAAATACAGCAATATGCACGTTTGTGTGTCCACCTTATTATCAGCTCTCAGTTCACTAGATCAAACGATTCCTATGGTCGTTACGAGAATTGTATAACTGATAAGATAGCCACTAATAATCAAATATGATGCACTTTGAGATGTATTCATGTATCGATGGCTGCTATGATGCAATTCAATCAATTTAAAATTGAAAATTCAAATCAATTGAAAAACACTTGCGAATTCTTGTACCACTAGCATGTAACACTGTTTCTTTCACTTATTTGATTGAATCCTTTACATACCGAATCGAGGTGTGTCCATTGAAATCATCATTTGTTCTAGACAAATTTCTTCTTGTACGGATGTAAACGTTGGATGTAACAGTATGGAAACATCTACACCTTTTTGTTATTCTGCCTTTACCATCTCGAAGCTACGTATACACTGCGACTGCGACTGGTCATTCGATCAAGTCCACGGCTTCACGAAACTGGTTGTGCTGTTTTCCCGGCCGTACCATCCGGGAGGGGTTTTTATCATCTACTCCACAGCGCATGGTAGCTATCGACCAACCATCTAAAAACTTCCTTACTAATTTTGTGATGCCGCCCTCTCCTACCAAACCCCGTCTGCTTCTGCTACATGACTAGGTTGATCACTTGAGGTTTACGAAAATGATAAAGCGAAGGCTTTTACGTCGGTTGAATTTTTCGTTGACTCTTTACAATGGTGAAGCACAAGATTTGAATGGAACCGCAATCACCTTTCCCAAACCCTTCTTTTAATCCCATTCCTTCCGTAATGGTTTTATCCACCGACACGTGCTATCAGCGCGCCGAGGGATTTTACTCCCTAACTGGTGCCGCTGGCTTAATTTCTGTTGAGCTCTGTTATGATAAAAGATTACGATTGTGTGATGCGATTGCCTGGCATTTCTGTTGCGACATGCAAAGTTGTT
>JXXA01019734.1:0-13801 GCA_000956255.1 Anopheles punctulatus
TCAAACGCTATGGGATTGTCCAGGGTGTACAGAAATGTTCACCCTTGGGAGAACTTTGGGATGATAATAATAAAAATAATGATAATAATAATAATAATAATGATAATAAAATCAATGTACCGGTATGTTTAATACAAACGTTATTGCTTCATCGAGGAGTAGGATATCTTATGAAAAAATACAAAAAAATACAAAAAAATGATATTGCACACAATTCTAACACAATCATTAAAAAATTGTAAGATTAAATCATCAAACTCAATTATTATCACACTCTTGGTACATGTAAGTTTCACGGTCAGCGTAACTGTACAGTTTATACTTTTAAGAACAATATTTAGTCGGTAAAAAATACTATGTTGTATCTCTAGATTTCTGCATGCGGACAGGAGCTTTGCCTGTATGTGTGATGATAGAACTTAATGCTGAACAAATTCATAAATGAAATTTGCCACGGCAATTTTTATGTATCACATGAAGCTATATAAATCATGAATCAATTCCTAAGAATCAAACAACGAACACCTTTCCCAACGTATGATGCATCATTCTTGTGTGAAAAGATACGAAAAAAAAAAATTATGCGACAACGTACGATAACGCTGCGATAACGCTAATGATTGAAGGCTCGATTTGGCGATTACCATCTTTACGTTGAACAAAACTCATCATCACCCCCGACCGACCACACTCCCTCCCTTTCCCCCCAAATCGTTCGCAACACTTGAACATCTTGCTATCAAAGCTCAAAGCACACAAAACGAAAGCGTACGTAGTTTCACAAACACTTTAGCCGTGGTTTGAAGAAATACCGTAAAGTTGCAGTAAAGAATGTTACATTAGCGTCGATACCACTTCACCGCCCTGCTGTTGTGCCGTTTGTAGGCCCCCGTTTGATGTTGCCAACATCTTTTGCCTATCGTCTCGCCACTGCAGACGTTTGCTTGCTGCGGCCCGCATTTAGGCCAAGTTCTCCAGCATCAAAAACCCGGGAGCAACCCCCCCCTCCTAATAGCAGCCCGATCCCGTAGAGCATAGTAGCACAAAATAGGCGAAGGAAGGAAGGAAAAAAAAACACTTTTTACTCAAAGCGAACTCGATACCTGTTTTTCCTGCTGGTGGTGGTGCTGATTAACGGTGAACTCATCCGTTGCGGATTCAATGCCACTTGCCGCCGACCAGGAGGAGGAAGCGGAACCGGCCGACAGTGGTCGATCGGGGGTGATGGAAGGTTGTTGGTATGCCGCCAGCAGTGCTTCCCGGGTTCCGGCTGAGCACCCGACGGCAAGCGGGCTTATCTGCCAATCGTGGACAATCGTTTCATCCACCATCGTCAACGAATGTGACGTCATCTCGGAGTCGGCCGGCCGCGGAGTCGTGGTGGCCGTTGGGTCATAAGATACCGAGGTTCTCAGTAACGCGGACACCGGATAGTTGCTGCAGCTGTCTCGACTGGAGTACACCATTGCAAGGCACAAACAAACAGACACACAACAACAACAACAACAATAACGCAGCAAACCAAACAAACGATCAATCACACTGACCCAGCGAAACTCACACTCGCTGTGGGGATGTGATGAACGTGCGCTACTCCCTATCAGTTGCGTTTACCGCCAACACGAACGCGATTTTTTTTTTGGCCAACAACCGACACTATCTCAGCAGCAGCTAACTCACAACGATGTCGAGCACATCACAGATAAATGAATGCTCGATACAAGGCCCACCGCATGATTCATAAGCATAGCATTGACACCAGTACAACCACAATTAATGCCTATCAACACGATTAATTTTCTTTTTCGCTCACAAGAGACGCACTTTCTTTATCACACTTTATCACAGGAACACAGGAAGTGATGCGTTAATCATTTGTGACGGTGATCAAATCTGGTGCGCCCTAAAACGACCATAAACAAGCAGCTGAACTGATACCGCGCGCGGGTGTTAGCTGGCCTTCCCCACGGCGTGCCACTATTCACAACTCCACACACCACAAACACACCACACACACACACACTTGATCGACACCTCCAGGCAATGGAAAGGTCTAAAGAATCGAACGACGAATTATAGGCACAGTTATTTGTGCCACTCCACAACTGGTTCCAAAATCGTTCGGGCTCCGTTCGTGCCGGATTTGGGCTCCGTCGAATCTAGTTCGATTTGGTTTTTCACTCCGAGCCTGCGGCAGAAGAAGCGAACGGGATGTAAAACGGGCACGAAAACACAACCGGCAGACGCAGCAAAATGCACAACCGCGTGCTTCCGATAGGAGAAAGATACTGAATGACGCTTGGGTTTGGGCTTGGGTCGAAGAGAGAGCCTGCGCGAGTCTAAGCCCGCGCGAGATGATTGTTATATGCCCCGTGAAGTGGCTCGACGCGTACCTGCTGCTGTAGGTGCGCGCACTGCCGACCTGACTCTATCGGGAGAAGGAAGGCCGCCGCACGGTTGAGAACCACTACCAACGGGGCCCGTGGGATCCCGCCGGTTTTGTGGGAGAAATTAGCCCCGTCATACACCGTTCACCCGCTCCCCGGAAAGGCTCCCTCTTTCGTTCGCAGGTGAAGGAGGCGCAATGGAATCTCAAGATTGTGCGTTGTGTGTTTGTGTCGCTTTTTAAGGGAAAGGTGCTACCACGCAGCATGCATGCATGCATGCATGCAGGAGCGAGAAAGCAACACACCCCGAGAAGCGTAATCACGCCAGCATTCCGACCTGTCACAAGAAGTAAGTCAACGGGACGACGGTCCGGCAACCGGATCCACTTCCTTCTACGCGCATCTTGGTCCCCACCGTCGCGCAGCGGTAGTTGGTTCGAACGTGAGACGAACGTGTTTTCAATGGGGATCAACTTCCCTACGGCTGTGAAAAGCCTCATTGAGCATTGCTTACTCGCGAGAGCAGCGACAGACGGCAGGTTGAATAGAAGGTTAAAACGTTGCCACAACTTAACGCCAATGCGGCGTTGGACCTACTTTAGTCGCTGAAATAATGAGAACCGTTTGATTGCTACCATTGTCTTAGATCGGTTAGCCAACAAATTCGTTGAATATTCATCTCATAATTGAAGCGAGTTTATGCTTTTTTTAAACAACTCCACACTGGACCGGAGATATACAACATACAGATTTATACACACCATTTGATGCCGATGATGGGGTGTAGGAAAATTTTTAATTAATCAATCGATAAATGATAGATGTTTATCGATCTCCAGAAAGGGATGCCTAATAAACGTGTGCGAAACTAAAGCTAAATTTCGTCATCAATATTCAAAAGAAAAATGTGGATGTAATAGAAGAAAAAAAATAAATACACATGCGTATTCTTAAAACAAAGCAATGCATGTACGAGTGACTCTTACACATTATCAGGCCGTGCCCATGGGCCGAAGCGTTCTGTTTTGAAAAATCAATCGTAGATATACCCTGTAAAAATTATAAACCAATAAATAAAAATCAAAACACTGCACTGAGCTAATACACATAATTAAATATCGAACTTCAAACATAATAATAGAATTCTGAATACA
This sequence comes from Anopheles punctulatus, assembly GCA_000956255.1. Taxonomy (NCBI): domain Eukaryota; kingdom Metazoa; phylum Arthropoda; class Insecta; order Diptera; family Culicidae; genus Anopheles; species Anopheles punctulatus. Next base: position 3,542 of record JXXA01019734.1, read on the forward strand.
ATTCCTTGAGAAAATTGCAATACAAAAAAAACTTTAACAAAAATTACATTGACCACAAATAAAAATGAAGAAATATGCAATCTATACGATGAAAATATATAATACCTTCACTATTTTGCAAAACCAATAAAATTGGCTAGAATTTTAAGTCTTAATTTGATCAACCGTAAAAAAATCAATCCACTAACATATGTTAACAGAACGTTCTTTTTTACGCTGCACTTTGAAAGCCAACCGTTTTTACAAAACTTTCCTCCTCCAGATTTGAAGCAGTCAGCTGTACAACGTCGGCTCCGAGTGTAATGGACAGCAACCCGCACTTTAGTTCATAAGATTGCACACTCGAGCCGCACTTTAATTCGGCAACAAGCATTACGCTTACCGTTGCGATAACAAGTTGATCTATGCTACGGTATGCTTCAGCTTGTCCATGCTGGAAACCACAAAACTCGGCACACACTTGATGCGTCCACTTAAGGTATCTCGCTCTATCGGACGTTGATCGATCAAGAAGCCAACCTAGATTCGAAAAGCAGGGCTTGCTAAACCGGATCTTTTGCCGGCAGATGATTACCCAATATGGCATGCGGAATGGCTGGACTCTTGTTCGGGGGATGTGGTCTTCATTTGCGGCTGCGGGTGAAATGGATTCTGGAGAACGTCCATCTCTATCATATCATAGATTATTTCTGTCGACCCAGCAAACATGCACCCGGTAAAGTTAAACAATAACGATCATCTTGCCGAACGCGACCGCGACATGAATATTCATTGCTTCCCGACATAACCCTCCTTTTATATTTATTTTACATCCTCAAGCCCCACCCGAACGCCCTATCGCACAGAAAAGAAACACATGAACGCATGCAAATTTAATGCACAATGCATCGCGCGACGCAGCAGCGAAAGTTACCAGACAACAAATAGGAGAATGATCGTTTCCGAATCGTTCTGCACGGTGCTGTTGAACGTGTGGTGAATGCTGCGAGTTCATATAAAGAAACCTTTGCTGCCCTTACTGCACAATGGGAAGGAAGGCAGAAGGTGAGCATTGGCCGGGAAAACTCATTATCATTATCATGGCAGAGCGCAATATAAATGTGAAGAAAAGAAAATGGCTACACGTGCATCCACCGACGCGCTGTTTAGCAATAAGCGTGCGACCGACCGAAGAAACTCCGCGTGCAAAGGTGTCGAATAAGTTGCACACGATCACATACACTCACGCTCCATACTATGGGCCCACCGTTATCAACGGGGAGGCTTCCTTTTACGCGCTGTTGAAACGTGCGAGCCTTCTTTCAAAAGCACGACTCCATCACGAACATGACGCACACATAGCGCAGCTTTGGTGTGTCAGTGTGTCCACTATACACACTTTTGCTTTCATTCAAGCAAGTGTTCTTTCAACAGGAGCCAGCATATGAAAGCAATTGTAGAGCATAAAGGAGTAAATATCGTTTGCAATTTCAAAAACATCATGCTTTCTTAACACAACAGTAAATTTGGGAAATTTGTATGAATAATCATAGTACTATCTTTTTTTCTGCCATGTTGGAAAAGAGCTTTATCTGGAGGAGAAGTTTTAAGATTGCTGAAATGAGCATTGAAAATTTATTATGCATCCGGTGAATGGAGGTGCACGATTTTGCAAGCGCGACAAACAGTTACAGCGACGTACCACTCCCTCCTCGCCGTAAAAAGAACGACCCAAACGAGTAGCATTGGTAGACCATATTGGAGGATAAAACTAGCCCACATAGTTATGAGGGAAATAGATTGAAAATAATCATCCGGAGCTGATACTAATGATGCAAGCATTGAACAGTTCACTCTGCATTCAATTTATATCGTAAGTTCCGTTTCCGGTTTCGATGAGAACATGTGTGCACGCATTTCTGGTTTCAAATTGGCTAGATAAACGCTACACACATTGACACCATAGATTAAACGTATAAGTCGTCCACAATAAACAATATGCCGTATTTCTTATCATTCGCTCGAGAACAGAAACATTACACCCCGAAGCGATATTCTGCGTACCGAAACACGCCTGATATGAACTATGACTTGCAATTGAGGGGTACCGCACCGTAAATGCCCGTGGAATGTATGATTCATGCAACAGCACCGACCAACAAAATCCGGGAGGTTAAACCGCGATAAACATTGGAAGGATTGTGGTGCTGTTAGACACTAGGTAATCTCAAATTTGAAAGTATTACGGACAGTTATAGCATGCTTGCGTTGCACAATACGAAAAACGTATCATTTGAAGAATATTTTTAGCATACGCTATTCATTTCTAGGACAAACAGCACAGCCAATTGGAGAAATGCTTCCGAGAGAAGCGTAGAAACCCACAACACGCTACCTTTTCCCAATTCTTCGATTGCGTACTTTGCTTCTTAACAACTATCGGACGCTCGTTAGCCATTAGAGGTAGTAGGCGGCTACTCCTGGTGCAATAAATTTGCTAAATTTAGCAATCCGCCTTTTCGTCCGTCCTTTGGTGCGCAAACCGCACGATAGCGTAAAAATCCAACCAACCAACGGTGAAACTGTCCGTTCATCGTCGGCAGAAGGAATGCCGAAATGACGTAAAATATCATCATCCATTCTCATTAATGCGCTGCCCATCATGAAGCAGCCATTTGGTGACGCATCCGGCGTGCCAGTAACAGCCGGTGCCGAGTGTTGTGTCTTCGTGTCGATATCGAACGTATCCCTTGACCAGTGTTACATTCGGGAATCGTTAACCATGCCAGATAGTACCGTGTGTGTATGTGTGTGACGCACAGCAATGGACATGATCGATACACACCCGGCTCAAATTGTATTGCTCTTCTCCTGTTGCACGTAAACCGCAGCGTGTGAAGCATTCCGGTCAAGGTCGTTGCCAGGTCGTAGCAGATAAATGCCCTGCAACGTGTTCATCTGCATTCTGATTCCTTAGTAGCGTATAATCCTCCATTATTTGTCATGGTTTGTACATTGTGGGGAACAACATCCACCGGGTGAGTACGCTAAAATTGGTAGAAATGCCTAAGATTATTTTGTTCTTGCCAAAACGGACACTTACCTCGTTGAAAGCCATGACTGCAGTGATTATCGCTGCCGGTGCGAGGTGATGCTGTAGGTTGTAAATTTGATGCCAGCGGGAGAGTGGAGGATATTAGCGTTCCTTCAATGAATTGACACAGTCGCAGGATGATGCGCTATACATGCGCGTACACACTCTCACACACTCGCTCGATTTTGCACAGCATATAAACTACACTACACAGCATATAAACAAATACACACACACACATACAAATAACCATACACCTGCTCTCGGCTCTCGGGATTTCGTGGCACCTTCCTACCTTTCACAACGGCCTGTGAATACGATGTTTGTAAATACACTTCTGACACGTTTTCGCTTCGGATGGGCAAAATAAACGACGAACCGCTTTGTTTTGCAAGGTGTTGGCTATACGTTTCCCAGCGCTACGATGCGCCCATGTAGTCCGAAAAGCAGAAGGACCGAACCCCAGCAGCAGTGGAGGACATTTGCGCGTGCTATGTCCTCCGAGTGAATGCTCGGAACAGGCGTTTGTTTGGTTTGATTGTGCTGACGGAACGGCAGCAAGGTGCAACCAATGAGCGACGCTTTTTTTCTCTTGTTTCTTGTATTTTGGAAAGCTGCACGCAAATGCGGAAAGGCAAGAAATGGTCTTACTACTACCACACAAAACGGTAACAAAACAATAACTTAAAACGCGGACGAAGACGGGTCTGCCTAGCCGTACTGTGCAGCGGACAAGTGGCGAAAATAACTGGTGTGTGACCAATTAAGTGTGACGTTCTCTTCTTGTACCGGGGCGCGTTTTAACTGGTTCACTTCCCACCTAAAAACCATCGAAGAGAAGAGAGGTTGCTTTGGTTACTGTGTTCCGTTTTCTATTCGGGAGGCAAACTGCACTAATTGACACGTTCGATCCGAGCATGCCAACGCGTTGCTTTGCGTTTTCCGCTCGGGGTGTTTGTTTTTGCCAAGGTCGCCTTCGATAAGCAGGCCACCAGCAATACTACTGCTTTGCAAAATCCAATTGTGGTAAGGTTTCTTTTATGACTAGTGTCATTATTATTATTATTATTATTACGTAATCCTTTTCGGGGTGATCTATTCCGGCGAGGGACGGAAGATTCTATGGACTGAGCATTGCGAGGTTGGAATATGAGATGGCCGGAAATAGAGGCGCAGCAAGAAATCTCTGCTTGCCGGAAGGTTCAGAGATCGGAACACCTAGCAGCAGATTCTTATTCTACGATTCTGCATGTCGTGTACGGGGTCACGGGGTTCATTGCATTCCAGCTGAAAGTTCTTCGCCTTGCTGCACGCACTCAACACCTGAACGTGAAAGCTAAAATGCACTCTAACAAGCTTCTTAAACAATGCACTAAGACATCGCAGGCAACCAGTACAACGATAGTTTCTATCTTTACCGTAGCTTGCTGCTTGCGATGCATTTGTCTTGCAAGATTCGCTGTTTGACGCACGTCGGGAGAACTGCTACCGATGGGAAATGGCAATAACAAAACGAATGCCTTCCAACTAGTAACACTATTGAAGAACGCGTTGCATCACCAACGACGATGACAACACGGTGCTGCCACGGAGAAGATATTGCTATTTTTTGCTGTATGCTGGATGATTCTGACTTTGTTTGCTTTACTTCTCTTCGGTGACGATGAGGACGGTAACCAATGATTCGTAGTGCAAATAGTTGTTTTTGTTCTCTTCTGTCTGTGTGCATGATATTAATTTCTTCACCAAACCAATTCTCGACCTATCTCGTTTGGACGGGGGCGGCGTACGGCAGCAAGGCGCTATGCATTCCGGCAGAGTCCGTACAATTTTTGCTTTACACCACACGCAGACAAAGTTCTCCCACGGTTAGGTGCATTCGTGATTCTATTCCTACTCGGGGCCTTCGCTTACCCGCACAGTACTACACTTCAGAAACTGGTGTTCGCTTCGGTCCGCCTTCGTAGGTAGCGGCCGCAGTTTCCATTTAACTTCGCAAAATCGCGACACATCAAAACTTGTTTTACTGTTTTTTGCTGGGTCGTTTTTTTCCTCTGCCTCCGCTCAACTTCTGAAGTACCGTCCAGCACTCGCTACACGGAGCTAATAATTAAGCTGTCAGATGTCATAGTTTGACGCACTATGTGACAGGTAAAATTGTTACGTGTAAAGTGTACTGCATATTATGCTTTGGTAGTTATTCAAATGTACAGATTATTTGCTTAGCCTAAACATGATGGAACTGGAGTGTTGGAACAAATTTAACTTCTATCGATGGAAGAACTAAACTACATAGAACTTAAAGATAAAGCTTTTTTTGAAAACATGTAATTCTTTAACATGCGGAAGCATATCGATTGTTTCATTCAAATGTGAAAAGAAGGACCCAGGTGGCAAAATAGAATTAGTTTGAAATTTTCTTAAAAGCTTTTACACTCATTAGATCAGTTTTATGTATGAGTTTGATTGATGAAATTAACGATAAATGTATCGTGGGAGGATACTAACCATAACAGAAAGAAAAAAAAAGCAATAACCATACCAATATCATACATTCGATAAGATGCTATTTGAATTGTTTTGTTTCTTGCCTGTGTTAGGAACAGCGGAAAGACCGCTTTAATTACAAGGCATATCAATAGAAGAAAATCTTTTCTGTGAAGTTATTTTCTTATTTCCAGGGCTGAAAGTCTTCTACAGATTGCCAACACGTTATCATTATGCGCTCGGCATTGTTCTGATTTTTCAAGCATAGTCTTGACTCTTTTAAACTGTGTTGTCGTAATACTAATTGAATAATAATGTCATAGTTAATAATCACATAATACTAATCACATAAACTTCAGTTCTTCTTCATTTCAATAATATTTTTACGAAAGTAACACTCCCTACCTGACTCATTCAATTTGAAAATTTCGTTGCAAAAAGCATGCTGGATTTCATCGGTATCCAAACTCCCGAAAGCTGTTTACCATTCGGCATGCCCCGACGACAAACGACCATATCCTTGCTTAGGCCGAGCAATTTATTCCACGCCAGGCGCGTACCATCGGCAGAGTATATAACGGCCCAAACACTCCCGGAAACATTCAGTATTAGTGCCAACGTGACCCCACGCGGACGGGCGCGTCCGCAGAACTAGCACGCTTTGGCACTATAGGACCTTACGTTTCTGTGGCGTTTTTCCTGAGCCCACAATTTTGTGAAAATGTGAGGGTGAACAGGGAACTTACGATTTGTGTGGGAGTGTATGTGCTCGTTCTGCAGTGTGAAGGGGTCGCATGGTCATCCTGGTGGGGAGTACGATAGTGAGCCAGTGTGGGGTTACTTAGCAATTCAAAACGTGGGTCGGGGAGAGAATGAATTGTGTTTGGGTTTGTGTCGAAACAAACGCGAAAGCCGCGACATAGCAAACAACAGATGCTTTCATGTGCCGCCCAGAGACCTGGGGAGGCTAATCGCGCTAGTAGAACAAGTAGCAGTTGTAGGAGTAGTAGTAGTAGTAGTAGTAGTAGTAGTCGCTGCAGTGATAATGCCATCATGTCCAGACAAAAGTGGCGAAGTGAATTCCGTGTGGAGGCGTGAGCGTGTCCTCCAAGTTCGTTTCGGAGGATTGGCGGTTGCTTGCTTAGTGTTGCTTCGAATGCTTAGCTGCTTAGTGTTGCGGAATGCGGACACCCGATTACGTTTCGGCTTCAACGTATCCTTTTTTCCATTCCTTCCCACCAGTCAGCCAGCTAGACTGCAGGGACGGCAAAGCAGTGCGGTTGGGTAGACAGCCGGTGGTGGAAACGACGAACGGCGTGTTGATTGTGTTTGATTTGGTAGGGGTGAAAGTGGGCACATAGCGCTCGGCTAGCGGTGCTGAAGAGGAATGGAAGCTACAACTGCCAGAACTTGATGCCAACGCCAACCCACATTGGCCCACCAAGCGTCGAGCCAAACTAGACCAGCTGAGCATCTACACGCTCCACGAGTCTGCAGCGTGAAGCGGTGCCGAAGGATGAGTCGTCAGGGACGGCGAGGGACGAAGAATGTGATCGTCAATTTTTGGCGGAATGACACAGTTCCACGCTGAGCACGAGCTCCGTGGAGTGATGTGATTGGGACTCACGAATATCTGTAGCCCGTGGCCCGTGGCAAATAATCCGGCTCCGTGTAGCCTGGTTCATAGCTAGCACTTACAGTTCGGTGGAAGTCTCCATAGCGGGAGGAACCGTGCCACCTTCGGCAGCTTGAACAACGTTGCAAGACACTGGCTACACTGGCTAGTACACGAGTTTCTTAACGCACCGGAACCGTTGGCACTGGAATAAGGATGGAAGATGAACTGAATAGCTGCAGTAGCAGTGATAGCGGTTCGAATAGTGGCTGCAGGATTAGCCGAAGCACTAGTAACAGCGACACCGGTCGCGGCAGCGTTAGCAGCAGCGGGGAAAGCACTCCTGCCAGTACCGGTACCAATAGTGACAGTGATAAGGCCAGTGATACCAGCAGTAGTAGTTTGTGCAGTGAAACCGATAAGGATAACGAAAGTGATGCGGAACGAAAAGGCTGCCAATCCGGGGCGTCCGCATCGGAACGGGAGACAAATGGAAATGGATCGACCGCAAAGGTGGAAACTGGTACGAGCAATCGTGCCGCTGGTGCGACCGGAGAGCCCGATAAGGATATCTCGGGAAGTGTTGGTAGACCAGGGACAACAACAACAACGACGACGACGCCAACGCCGACGACGACGGCTATCGCCAAAGTTATCGAGGGCAATTTGGGGCCGCTGACAGCGACGGTGAAATTTATCAATCCGTACAAAAACAACTGGATCAATGCGGATCGATTGAACGAGCTGCGGAAAAAGGTACAGGACGCGACCAAGCACCATCGGGTGTTTCTGCTCCGCGGGTCCTTCCACACCGTCCGCCGGGCGCTGGTCGAGCGGGGCTGGGTGGAAAAGCTGGATGGCTTTCGGGTGAAGGCCCAGGCGTCCACCTCGTCGTCGGGCTTCATACTGGAGGACTTGGTGTCCCAGCTGCCGGAGCGCAAGCCCGGCGAATCGCGCAAGAACCACATCGCAAAGTGTGAGCGCAGCATTATGTCCCGCTTTCTGGAGCACACACCGATCGACTTCCTCTGGACGGCACGCCGCGAGAAGGCGGACTGGCTCGACCTGACGAAGAACTCGTCGCTGATCATCAATCGCTTCGCAAAAGCGCCGTTCACTACGAAGGAAGGCCTCTGCTCGGCGCTGCACGATTTCCATTGGTTCTACGAGGAGGGCATGTCCGAGACCTACTTTCCCCGGTGCTACAACGTCTGGAATCCGGAGGAGTTGAACGAGTTTGTCGACAATTTCCGGCTGACGGCGTCGATGGGGCTGCTCAAGTGGCTCATCGAACGGCATGCGACCGAGGAAGGCCTCGACGCCATCATCGCAGACGATGGCAACGTGCCGAGCACGTGCATTACCTTTGCACTGACGCGCTGCAAGGAGTACCTGGACTACTGCCTGCACAACGACATCGACATCGAGGAGGACACGAAGGTGTGGGACCACGACTGGGACGTCTTTCTCACGCACCACTATCTGCTCACGCACGAGGACAACCGGATACAGCTGCTGAAGGAGGAGCGAGACACGGACGCGATCGATAACTATCTCGCCGAGGCGAAGTCGGTGCTGGAGCAGATCAAGGGCTACTGGCCGCAGTACGCACTGGACGGGTACCTCAACATCTGGATCGTCAAGCCGGGCAATAAGTGCCGCGGGCGCGGCATCCATCTCATGAACAACATCAAGCAAATCATTGCCATGGTGAACCCACCGATAGTTAGCAAAACACGATACGTTATTCAAAAATACATCGGTAAGTCCAAGTGAAGAAGCCATGCGAGGGAATGCACATGGGCCAGCGCGTGTTTTTGATTTTCTGTTTTTTTTTTGTTTTGTTTTTGTTTTTTGTACCATGCCGGCACACTACCATTCATGTTTTGTTGGTCGTCGTCCTGTGCAAGCGAAGCAGGGGTTGGAAGCGAACTGAAAAAGGGTTAGTCTGCCCTGCAAAGCACGCATAATTGAACCTCCGATTTGGGAAGGAGGGTGGGTGGTGGTTGGAAAGGTACCATAGCAGTAGAGGAATATTGTACCGTGCCAAGCACGATGTTTTTTACCATAGAAACAACGATTGAATTCCAGCTGTTTTCCAACACCTTCCCGCCGCGCGGCACGAGCCCGAGCTATGCAGTTTTCATTCCTATGCACACTCTCGCACAGGTTTCGATTGACCTGAGAAAAAGTTGAGTTTTTGTTCCTTTCGCTGCCGGGTACGGTTCAATCGAAGCTAGTAATGTGCAAGCAGTGTAGCTGTGAGGTACATTTGGAGATATCAAATGGATTGGAAAAAGGAACTGTGCAGTGATTTAAACCGACCCCAGAGTACGCAAAACGCAGTGTGTTCACGTTTCAAAAAGTGTTTTCCAAACACCATTTCGATCATAAAGTAGTCGATGGGAATTTCTAGCACGCTTGCTTCACTATTTTCAAAATGGCGCATTACAGTATAGTTGTATAGTTTTTACGATGTGCCAATATGGGTGACAACGTGCAAACCACGATTTAAGACCTGCGTGTGGCGGGGGACATCTTGGTTTTCTCTTTCCAGAGCGTCCACTCATTATTCACAACACTAAGTTTGACATCAGGCAGTGGTTCATGATCACCAGCGTGCAGCCGCTCAACATATGGTTCTACAAGGAAAGCTACCTACGCTTCAGCTCGCAACAGTACAATCTCATGAACTACCACGAATCGGTTCACCTGACGAACCATGCGATACAGAAGAAGTATCACAATGCGGTGCGGGACGAGCGGCTGCCGCACGAGAACATGTGGGACTGTCACACTTTCCAGGCGTACCTCCGCCAGATCGACAAGTACGAAATGTGGTCCGAGCGTATCTATCCCGGCATGCAAAAGGCAATCATCGGCTCGCTGTTAGCCTGCCAGGACAGTATGGACCGGCGGCCCAACACGTTCGAGCTGTACGGTGCCGATTTCATGATCACCGAAGATTTCTATCCCTGGCTCATCGAGATCAACTCCAGTCCGGATCTGGCGCCCAGCACCAGCGTCACGGCACGGCTGTGCCCGCAGTGCGTCGAAGATACGATCCGAGGTAAGTCGGGGGGGT
>JXXA01019740.1:0-11280 GCA_000956255.1 Anopheles punctulatus
TATATAAGGGATAACTCTAACCACAAAAGGCAAGCTTGCGAGCTCAGGACGGCTCTCGTCCTTTTCATACGCGTCTCGACTACCGACTACGTACTCCTAATGGCACCTAGTGGGCGTACAATGTTGCGTCCCCATTCGTGGCCGGTTGGCGGTGGGATCTAATCGGTCAAGATGGCGATACTTCCCGAGCGCCGTGGATCCCACGTAGCCTCGATGAGGTTGTCCGCGTGGCGTACGATCGAGGTGAGTGCCGCAAAACCGGCATCGGAGGCTGCCTCGTTGCAGACGTGGCCACGTTCCCGCAGGCCCGCAATTACAGCCGGATCGAAGTTCTTCTCGTACTCGACCGACATCGGTGCAAGCTGGTGGTGCATGCGGGGCGTGTTGATGATCGTGTCGAGCAGCTCGCCGAAGTACAGGTGCCGCACGATCAGCTGCAGTGTGGCGGTGGTTATACGCGAACCGCCCGCACTGCCGACCACGATCCGCACATCGCCCGTCTCGTCGGTGACGATCGTCGGTGTCATCGACGACATCGGGCGCTTGCCGGGTACGATGAAGTTGGCCGGCGATGCCGGCAGCCCGTACGAGTTGACCAGCCCGGGTGTGGAGAAGTCGTCCATCTCGTCGTTCAGCACGATACCGGTCGAGGTGGAGCGCACCATGGCACCCAAGCTGTTGGACGACAAACCGATTGGTACGATTGAAGTCAGCGCGATTAGTGATGAGCACGCGCCACGCGCCACACTTACATGCCGTTGATGGTGCTCGTGACCGCCACGGCATCACCGTTCGGTGCGAGCACGGACACGTGCGCCGTACCAAGATCCTGCTCGGTCGCGAACTCCGCACCGTAGTGCGCGTAGTCCGCGTTTGTCCGAGTGTCGCGAATGGTTTCGGCGATGTACTCAGCGTACGCCTTGCTCGACAGCTTCTCCAGCTCGGCCTCAATACCGGCCACGAAGGCCGGATCGCCGAGGCGCGTGCGAAGACCGTAACCGTGCTTGAAGCTCTCGACGATCCGATGCCACGACAGTGGATCGCCTTGCCGTAGATCGCCAAAGTTGTCGACAATGTTGAGCATGTAGTTTAGGATGGGCCCACTGCCGGGCAGTGGGATCGAAAAGACTTGACTAGAATTTCTAATACTGGTATGCGACGGAGCTTCCCACCGCGGTCTGCAAAGCAGGGAAAGGAACGGTGTTATCGGTGTGCTCTAAGGGGATTGGATTGGCTGGTGCCTCCGACTACAAGCACTCCACTACAAGCCGATAGGATACGGTTGGATGTGCTTTTTTTTTAAAGCGAAAGTTCGAATTCCAAAAACTTGCAGTGGAGTTCTTGGGGGACATCGTGGAGAACACCTACTCATAGTTGTAGAAATCATCCTCGGTGATGATAGCGCCGAATAGTTTGAGATCACGCATCAACTTCGGCAGCAGCGTTCCGTTCCGACTGTACAGTGCGTCCGCGCCCTCGTTCGCTATCACTTCCAGAGTGTCGGCCAACGTAGGTCGCTTCAGCCGTTCGCCCTCGCGCCACGTGGTCTGTGTGTCCGGATTGATAAAGACCGGTGCCAGCGTCGGTTCGTCCCGGATTCGCTGCTCGCGTCCTTTTAGTATGCGCTCCAGGTAGCCGGTCACGAGATGACCCTCGCGGCACAACCGTACCGTCGGTTCTACCAGATCCTTCCACGCGAGCCGACCGTACTTCTGGTGCATCTCCCAGTAGCCCTTCACCTCGCCCGGTACGGCAATCGCGAGACCACCCTGTACCGACGATTTGTTCACGTACATGTCGCGCGTTGCCGCGGCCGGTGCCACTTCCCTCGCGTTCAGGGTATAAGCCGTTTTCGTCTCACGGATGTAGATCGTGGCGAGGAAGCCTCCACCGAGGCCCATGCTCTGCGGACAGGTGACACCCTCGCAGAACAGGGTCGCGATGGCGGCATCCACGGCCGATCCATTGCGTCGCAGTATCGATTCACCGATGGCGGCACATTCGATGCCGTTGGACGTGACGGCTCCACCGGTAAGACGCGCATGGGATGGTTTTACGTCGTCGCTAGATCGCAAACCGATCACTAAACCGACAACGAGCGCGACGATCACCAGCGCGGCTAGGATCGATAGCAGGAGGAGCTTTTTCTTATTGATATTGAATCTGCAATGTGACACCAGACCAAAGACATGCTGTAGGGCGCAAGTGATACCGACGGACAACAACGCCACGAGAACAAGATGAGCGAACTTTTTTGTTTGAACGAACACAATGGGCTGAAATGTTTTATGAGGTCACTTATGAGAAGACAGTGAAGTCGATGTCAAAGTGAGTGTGTTTCTGCTTGCTTCCTTCAAACTCTTGCTACACGTGTTTTGCTATTAATCTAGTCTTGTAAATCCACTCGCACAAGAGCTTCAAGCATGAGGATGTTCACCGAGGAACAGTCGAACAGGAAAATACCAGCATTCCTACAAAATATCTCGCGCATTCCCTCATTCAATCGCTACTCCAGATATCAGTGGGCAATCGTGAACGATAAGCCAGTACAATCCAGCAATAAACTGCTATCATTACTGATAGCTCGTCACCGCGTGGCTTATGTGACGTAGGAGCTACTTACGACCAAGCAGCCTATCCAACGGTGAAGGCATGTCTCTCCCGGCAATAGAATGAAAAACCGTATTGCAACGACGCAACCATTCCGCCTGAGAAGTTTGCCGAGAAGGTTTATCTGGCCTAGAAGTGTCGCTTAAATTGCACTCACAGTTCCTGCTCCACTTAAATGGGCTTTAGTAGGCGCTAAGAAACATCACACTTCAAACCACAAATTCAAACCAACTTGAGTGCGAGCTAGACACGCGAGCGAAGCAACAACAACGGCGTTACACTGGAGTGGAGTTCAAATGGGTCGTTTTGTTTCCAACACGCGAACTCCCCGGTTTGTGTGCCGCCGTTGCTAATGCTCGAAAAAAAAAGTGCCGGCCACGTTTTGCTGGCTTTCGCGGGTACCACACACGGTACGTGAGACAATTGTATAACAATAAAACCGAATCCCCCGCCGCTGTTGCTAATTGTTGGTCAGCGATCCGTCATACGGTTCAGCGTTGCAAAGGGCGGCGGATAATTAGTACGGTTTGTTTGGGCTGCTATTATGGGGCTGAATGGTTCATAAACAGCTCCACATTTGCCTGCCGCTTGTTGTGGAGAGCGGGCGACAGTTTTGTTTTGAAGGTGATCGTGCAACTTCAGAGACTTGTATTTCAACGGGCTTGCATAGTATACCAGTAATTGTCGAACAAAAACAAAAAAACCGACCATATTTGAAGGGGAGTTGTTAAGGGAAGCCAGGAGCGTATTGAAACGATCCCGGCTGCGTCACCTTGACGTACTTGACAAGTGCGCTTGCGATTGCGACGAAATCACATAGCAGGCGGGATGGAATGGGTTGCGATGGAAACTTCGGTTCGGCGGAACGTAAAACGCTGTAAGACAATCAAATGGTCTTGTTCGGGACCGCTACCTAAAACTGATAAAATTCTACCTTGTAAACCAATCGTTACACATACACAATCGGTGGTTGATCAGTGTTTGCACCAATTGGAATTTTTCCAAACACGACCTTGGTTCTTGCTAATAGTTTCCATGGCGCGCGATATATAGGCCAGCGGCACTAAATTGGTGTACTGATTGATCGAACTAGTTCCTACGTTCCGGTTCATCTTCGTGGCAGTTGCCATTTCTTCCATCCATCAAACCCGTAATGGCGGGCGTGCCAATTTTCTTTTGCAAACACGATCGATTGATTTCGATAGCCCATTTTGGAGGGAATTGATCGCGCGTTTATTTATTTGCATCTATTAAGAGTTCCAAACGACTAGAACATCCGCCGTGCGATTTGGTGGCGGCAAGAAGGAAATGGAGTTTTGACACCCCAAATTGGGTGTCAAATGGTTGGTGGAGCTATTTTTGGGGACCGATACTTTTGTGAACAAGACCGTCCGGTGCTACTGTTCGCGTGAAAGGGCGCATGTTTGTCAATTATCTTCTATTTCGTCAATTCGCATTCAAATAGAGAAAGGAGCTTCGCCGCCAGTCCCGCCAGCTCACCGCGGTACCAGGCTTGCGTACTTCGAGCCACCGCTTGTATCAATCTGTCATGGGTTTGCGCCACTGATATGGTCGCATTATAGCGGCAAATGAGAATCAAAGAAAAGTAAGATACAAAACAGCTTACGCAATCAAACTGATTGATGTACGGCAGTCATGCTCCGCACACGGGACTGACCGACCCGTGATATTGCTTTCTCCACACATGATCTGGCCTGCTGGCGATCGGGAGATTGACCATTGTGTGGAGGTTGATTTGCTACCACGATACACAACTGCACCATGACCAACTTCACATCCAACTCGCTGGGGCCAGTCAAGGCCGCACAACGTCTGACTGCTGATCGCAATGGTACATGCAAATGCTATACATACACTAATTTTGATTTGTGTGTGTTCGTTGTGTTTTTTTGTTGTTTTTTTTCGTTGGTTTATAGCAATTCTATTATTCTCATTCGAACGGGCATGTTGTGGTACTCATCGTCGTGGCCATCATTATCGTGTAATGTATTCATTGCTCGCTCCGGTGAAGTACCTCGCCGAGTCGAGTCGCCAACTCCGCGGGAGAAGTAGTAGCAACGAGCAATTCTATAGACAATTTCCCCCATTAGATTCGCCATAGCGTTCAGGGTGATTCCCAACATGGCGCTACGGCGAAGAACACAGGAAACACCACCATTCACTAAGGATCGACCATAATCGATAGGCAATGGTAGTGCATACCTGCGATATGGATGACATAAAGTGGCAAATCATCATCGTACGCTGTTTTACACACAAAATCAGGATTAAAGTACGACATGATGTACGTCATTTTCAGAGATAAAAAAAAAGAACGAAACAATCGATTTCCCGTTTGAGACAAATCACCCTTTCGGCTATCTACAGACGAAGTGGTGCTAAACTCTAGATGTCTTGCATTACCGGTTATTCTTCTCCGATAGGTGTGCGTTATCAGAGCGCTGTAAAGTCGTAAACCATTGGTTCCGATAATGTCAAATACTTGTTTGATGCACGACCAAACGATCGGTTGTAGGTGTTTGTTTACGCCGCGTTGTTGTCTAACATCGTGCTAACTTTATTTGCACTAAGCGGTATTGGTAATAGAATGTATGTTTCAATAGCTGCCTATTCTAGTGCGCTGATCGATTGGGGAGGCGGCTGATGTATCATTACACGGTGGAGATAACCGGACGGCATTACTTTGCGAAGAGCTAAACACGCTTTACAGAGTCTTTTCGAATTAAGAATGACCCGCATTGTACGGTCGAGTCTCCGATCGAGGTTTGGTGAGGTAAGGTGCTCTAGTAAGAAATCCTGTCTCCATAAGTGTGCCACCGCGCGATGATGAGTGCGTGTGCAATTTTACCCCGACAGAGTTATGCGTTATGGGGAGCGGAAATGATCACACGATGAAATGATGGTCTGGGTGAGGCTAGAGTATGAGCAAAAAAAAAACACACACACACACACAGAAACCGCATTGCTGTTAATCGTCCCGCGATCGATCGTTAAACCCATTTGGTGCGGACACAAGGCTCCACAATTAATCTTTGCTCAGGTGCTGCTTAGATAGTGTGTTATTTTGCGTTTCGCTTGTGTTTGCCAGCTACACTGCATGGCGGTTGCGATAACTTACATCATGTTTTATCCCAGCTGGACGCCACTGGCGGATGGAAATGTCGATGATTGAATGGAACGCGTCCAACAAGCCGAACCAATTGCTACAGATAAAATCACAACGCTCAAAAACGGGCAAGAGCGAAAAACAGCAACCAAAAAAGTTCACAATAGAATCACAACGGAAATGGTTCACTTCCAGTTTCAATCACAACAGCGAAAAGACAGTCGTTCAATCACTTTCGGCAATAAGTATCAAAATCCACCCTCTCTCGGACGGTTCAGGTACGGAACACTCAGAAGGCACACGTTGCAAAATCGATCACTCCGTAGAAAAACCACATCTCTAGTGTGCCACCGCCGAACCACGACTGAGGCCGAACTGATAGGAGCACCCTGGAGATATGGAGCCACCTTAATATACTGTCCCGTGTGTGAGGCCCTTGGTGCTAACCGTACAATTGGTGTCCGTCTCCCCACTTGCAACAGACGCGGTGCCGGCGTGTGCGAGAAAGTTTGGCATGGAATGAGGAGGAGGAGGAGGTGGAAGAGGAGGATCGACGGTACTTCGCGCTGCCGTACTACTAAACACGGCGTGGTACTAGGTGGGATAGAGCAAAAAAAAAAGATTCTCTCGCGATCTCGCGACAACATATTAACGATCTCATTGACGAGTGTTCAAGCGTGTCACGCTGATCGATTGAGGAGAATTTGATTAATAGGAATTGTTGTTTTCTATTAGATTCGCGAGAACTCGTTCGAAAACGAACGCTTAGAAAACGAATCGCGTTAGTATTCTAACAAACCAAAAACCAATTTTGATATGAGATGAAAGCATCACATACGATTCCTGGAACACACATAAGAAAACGTAATTGAACGATTTGACGCTAGGCTGGCGCGTCGTAAGAAGAAACAATTTTCGATTTGGTTTTGAATAAAATCCAGAGCATAAGGTTTTGTACACCTCCATCTTTGAGGAATCATACAAAATTGAATGAATGTTTACATTTTGGGAGCTAAAGACACATTAATGAGCAATATATTTCGAATAAATCACGATACTTTAAATGCTTATAAATGATGATTGAAACTCAAACAAATATTTTTGGAGAGTCTTTTAAGTCATCGAAGCTGCATAAAACGCGATTCTCAAGTTTCATTTCAAATCTAAGAAAATTATATATTTTAATGGCAATTTATATAATATAACAGTAAAATTTATATGTTTTACGTAACATTATTAAATCCACATATTAGACCATATTTCTTACTATTTTCCCTTGTTCTGCTATAAGAACAATGCAAAGGTTTCTTAGGATTAATAGTCATTAGTAGAGATAAGCGTGAATTAAATATTGTTTAATATTAGTTAGTACAACTGGGAAACAAAACGAATATTCTACAAAACAGGATGTTTTCGCATTTTCTCAATATTTTCATTCTATTTTTCTTAGTACAGTCAAGAGACAAGGTTGGTATGCTAAAGCTATGGCTTAAAAACGGTTGTAAATTCAACCTGACAAAATTTAAATACGGCGATACATTTGGAACTGAAACGTAGTACGATTTATTATTTTGTTTTTGTTGTACAATTCATTCTCACGATCAATACGAGATTTGATTCAGATTCTTGCTTTAATTACCCATCACCAATAAAAGAGGTGAAGCTCAGATTTGGTTAGCCACGTGATTAAAATTTGAACGGTTCAGAGTAAAACAGAAACATTAGATGGTTGATTTAATTACGTAACATTTATTTCTACACATCGAAAGTAAATACACCGTATCTCAGGACTACGGACTCGTCGATCAAACGCTTACCGGATAAACTTGATGCACTTTAACTACACGACTCTATTTCGTAACTAAATTTGAAACAATGTTTATGAATTATTCTTAAAATTTATATTCTGAAAAGCACAGTGAAATTAATATTAAGAACGGTAGCAAAATTAACACACTCGATTGTCTGCTATGATCGTTTTCTATCGATCTTTGATTGTTTACAAGTTGGCGATTTATCCGTCAAAGGTGATAATCACAACGCGATCAGTTGAAAATTCCATGTTGGGGTAAACGCCTCTGCACACTAGTGCGTTTGAACTTCAATATTAGTTTATTCTGATGTATAAAAAGGATTTAAAACTGTCTTTAATATTCGGCATCGTATAGCGTTTATTGAATCCACGTTTTGTTAATCAATCATTTTTACCGAGTTGTCATGAATAAATCAAGCATTAATCCGAATTTAAAATATTTTGAAAAACGGTTAGTTCAACGCCGCGAGCATCTTTTCAGTTCAACAAGCCCAGACAGTTCAACCTCGCAGAATTGAACTAGCTTATAAACACATCTCGTTGTACAAACTATGAGCGATGCTCATTTGGTAACTGTCTAAAAATGTTATGTATGTATTTTCTGAAAATAATTTTTGACGATTGAACTTTTAAATTAGCAGAAGCTATCAAACATTAATTTTACTCATGTGGCACATTGTTTAAATCTGATTCATATACAGAGCAATTTGTTTGATCTCTTCTCCGCGACTGTGGGGGCTGGGAAGTCGGTTCAAATAGCACCTTCCTTTTTGACTGTGTTGACAGTTGTTCAACTTCTTCTTCTACTTTTCCCAATGCAGCAACAAAGAACGGACGTATTATTGAATTTTTGTGTTGTGTTAATAAAAAGGTGAAAATGGATTAATCAGCCCTGCTGCAAAGCAAGCGCACTACGGTGCCCAAGTACACCCAATAATAATGAGAATCGTTGAGTTGTAAGTATCGCCAAAGTGTATTTTTCAGCAAATTACGGGCAGCGTACCGAGCGGAGTGTTGTGTGGGCAAGGGGCTTGGCAACGAGAAGGGGGCCAACATATTTGCTACGCAACGTACACACAAGCGGGGTGTGGAGGTGTGTATACTTTGTTTGTGTGTATGTGCAAATTGCATTAGAAAAATAGACTGTTTAGAAGGCTTAGCAGGGTGTAATTTGACCAAACTTGGTGTCAATCGAAAGGAAAACCAAGCGCTCATCGAATGTCATGTGTTATTTGGGAAAAGCGAGGGAAATTTATTTTGGGTATAAAATGATGTAATGTCACATGTGCGCGTGTGCAATTCATGTTGGCTTGTTGGTTGGTGGGTCTGCATTTCTCGTTGTGTTCCCCGCTCGAACTTGCTAGAGGAAAAACGCAAAAAACTGGTTTCATAGTTCCATTACTGGTCGGTTGGTGGGGAAAATGCACTAGCGGAGAGACGCTTGTGTTGCAATTTCTTTTCGCTATGTTGACCCACTTTTACTTGTTCAGCTGTCTGTTCCACGCTGCTTTGGATAAAATTGCAAGCGAAACACGAGCCCTGATGTGTTTTGGGATATATTTCACAACATTTCTGGCAACAGCAAGGTGCTGACCCGGCGTCCGGGTGGGTGACGTGATTCGTCTATTAGCGTCATCAATGCTTCGCGAATGACGAAGCACTTTCAGGCGTCGGACTGATGATGCTTCCTCCCAAACAAAACGCACACGCATACTCTCATGATCTCCAAGCGGTTCACCCGAGATGAGTCATCATCATCGTAGCATGCTGCTGGTGTATGTTACCAGGGAACGCCAACTTGGATGTAATTAATTTTGCAACGTCTAAAGTAATGGCCGCTTATCGACAAACATTGTCCACACGGTTGTTCCCGTTTTAAAGTGCGATGAATCGCCGATAAGAACAATATCAGATACCGTGGAGTAGTATTTGTTTGGTACATTAGGAGTGAGATCGGGAGGATTGATTGGAGTGTGGTCGTAGGGGACTTTTTTTTGGCTCCTGTTGTTGATATTGTTTTGTACTTCGTGATGATTTAAATGCCTCTGTGTAACCGGAACCTAACCGTTTTTTTTTCATGTTCCTTTATAGCGCCATCATGGCACCCCACACCATCAAAATGATGTCCCCAGCGACGGACGCCACCGACTTTATACAACAACAACTTTTAACATCATTCATCCTTGCCCAAGAGCAATTGAGCGGATCATCACCATCATCTACAACAACGCTAACGCTATTGTCCCGTCCCAATGCAATCCGCAACGATAATGGAGATGCTGACGACTCCAACCACCTTTCCCTTGAAGATCGATTGGGAGGGGAAGATGGAGCCGTCGTCGCCCTCGGACTACTCCCAGCAAGGCTTTGCTGAGGAGGAGTCCATCTTTGACGCCGACACCTACGATTTCTGCAATGGTGCGTACTTTGCCAAAGAGTGTTTCTTTCGCGATCGAAAAGCCGCAAGCTCCAACTGATTCCTGCATTCGTTTCGCATTTTAGAAGGCCTGTTCAATAATGCTCTCATCGATTTGGAAGATTTGAAACCGGACCCGTCCGAGCTGCTGAAGCGTGATGTTGTGGTCCTACCCGTTGTAAAGCTGTCTGAAGGTAGGAATGGTTTTACTTTTTACATTGTTTAACAACGCTTTCAATGCCACCTGCACAAACGGGATGTTTACAGCTCATCGTCACGTTGTCAGATACATGAGCATTGTTTTCTTTTTTGCATAAACACAAACGGAAGTTAAGTTTGTGCGTGCTTTTGCCTACCCCTGGGCAGTGTTTGAATGACTTCTTGGTTTGATAGAGAAAAGCAATTTGCAGTTTCGTTTGAAGCAAGTCGCATATTGTCTGTGTATATCTAAGAAGGATACAACAACCAAGTTGTCCTAGACTGCATTTATACACGTGCCGGAAAATGACATGTGCTAAAGGGAATTTATCTTTCTGATTTATGTTATATGATACAGTTTGAACAGAAAATATGGTCCATACTTTGAATTAAGCTCATCTTGAATTAATTCTTCTCTATTTCACTAAACAATTCGAGGGTAATTTATGGGGCAGACCTAAGAATTACGAAAGGGGACACTACCGGCATCAGGGGTAAAATATAGGTAGCAATGCAATCTAATTTTCTATTTTTATTAATAGAAAAAATATAAATTTAATTTGATTTGGCAAACTTGAATACTTAAAAGAATATGGAATTTGAATTGGGCATACTTAAAAGAAGGCATTTCAAAACCAATTCTATTATTATAGAGCCTTTCGTGCCTGTTATTTGACCTTAATCCGGCCATGATCGGTTATTGCAAAGTGCCTACGTTGAATAGTTTAGCGGTTTACACTTATCTAATGGGTTATAAGAATAAAAGACTTTGATTACCATCATTTACATTCCTTTTGCATAGATAGTCCTTTCCACGTTACTAGGACATTCGAATTTGATATAGTTTTGACATTTTGACTAATTTGAAAATAACAGGAAACTTTTAGAATAAAATTTAAAAAAAAATATTTTACAAGAAAGGGAGAAAACATTTGCCATCCGTAATATGTGAACAGTTTAAAATATTTTCTTCGTGAATTTAATTGGCTCTGAACTGAATGAACGAACAATTATTAGTGCCTGACGGGACATATTGTTAGACTCGTGTGTAAAAATATATCAGGAACTATTCTTTAATAATGTTTAAAATATCGGTTAAGAAATCGTCTCGATACC
>JXXA01019745.1:0-15533 GCA_000956255.1 Anopheles punctulatus
AAAGGGTTGTTTATGTATTTCTAACGATTTTCCCGCCATGTGCACACCTTCTCCCGAACCACAGGAAGCTGAAGAATCGTGTCGCCGCACAGACGTCGCGCGATCGCAAGAAGGCCAAGATGGAAGAGATGGAAAAGACGATCCAGGAGCAGTCGGAACAGATCGAGCAGCTGCAGCAACGGTGCGCAGCGCTCGACTCGGAGAAAAACACCATCTACGACAAATATCTAAACCTCGAGCGACGCTTCGAAGATTTGCAGAAGCGCCTGGAGGCGCAGGAGCAGAAGGTGAAGGAGGAACCGCAGGAGGAGGAGGAGCGGATGGAGATCGGAGGAGAAGGAGGAACCGCCACAACGACGGCCGCCACCAACGCGGTGGGCGGCAGTGTGGGTTGCGTTACTGCCGGGCGTACGACCACGGGATCAGCAGCATCCCCACGATGCCCTCTGCAGCAGGGACTGTACAAGTACGGTCCGGCGGAAGCGCAAACGACACTGCACCCACCGGCCCCGGTGGCGAACGATCCGCGGCTGGCGGCCCTCTGGAGGATCATTGCCCTCTGCCTGCTCTACAGGAGCTGTTCGAAGATTTCGACGTGTCCCAGCTCGAGCAGCTTGCCGAAAGCTTGCTCGCCGGCGTCGATGCAGACCTGGCGGACGCTGATCAAGCAGGCCGCCCGGCAGATGCCGAAGGCGACCGCACCGGCCAGCGCCTGCCTGGACCAGTGGTGGGGCCCGCAGCAGAACTCCTGGAATCCGGTCGACCGGCGACCGATCAGGGGGGAAGCCGCCTAATACTGACCACGCACAACTACTGCAAGTCGCCGTTCAACGAGCAGGAGGTGGTAGCGGAAGAGCCGAAACCTACCGGTGATACACTCTACGGCACGTACGACAACGAGACCAACTGCATCACGATCGTACTGCGCGGCGACGAGGAAGGCATGGTGACGGAAGAGACGGAAGTCGGTGAAGCGACGGTCGAGGAGATGCTTCTGTTCGAGCAGCTCGACCAGGACGCGATGGAAACGGGCACCAACGTCGCGAGCAGCAGTTCCCCGCTTGCTCCCATCACGATCCGACCACCGTCCCCACTGCAGGATCTCCTGTCACCAATCGCGTCCGCACCCGCCCAACAACCGCTCAAGAGCCCCGGCGGCTACTCCAGCATGTCCGATGCCGGATACGAATCGCTCGGATCGCCCGTCGAACCCGCGCTATCGTTCGATTACGCGCTGACCGACGATTTCAGCGAGTTCTGGAACCTGGACCCACTGTTTCCGATACTGGACTAGAAGAGGTGCGGTTATTCGCAATTGTACAAAGTCGTAGAGCAGTAGCAGCAGGTCTATCTATATATTCGTTTGTATTGTACGTTATTTACGCTATTTTATTCTTATTTATAAGAGCAAACCCTCTGTACAGGATCATCACGAACACCCTAATCGGATAAGGATAGGTAGCATCGAATAAGTTTTGCCGTAGGACTGTATCATTGGTTAGGTTTCCGTTTGTAACATCTTATTTTGCTTTAGTGTTAAAGGTAGGAAATAATTTGTTATCGACACTCGTTCGTTAGACTTTCTTTGCGAAGTGCGTAGCCGTACGCATTGTGCGACATGTGTGCAACAGTGTCCAATCACTAATTTACCACCAAATCACACAAACAACCTGAAAAAAATGCAAAAAAGGAATAAAAAATATTTCTTTCTCACCACACAAATCGTGCGTCGTGCGACCATCGGTATCAAAATTGCATGTGAAAGAAATCGATAGCCAGTAGTTTCTCCCCTTGCCAGGTGAACTCCGTGAATCATACATGAAGCGTTGGCGTATACGCCTTCCAGGCTTCTAGACGTTTCTTTCGCCGACGGCGAGAGTATCGATTGACTACATCCTGTGTTTTAGTTGAGACTGTACATTCAATTCACTAAATTGATGTAAATACATTTTCCCGGACAGTCTTCATCAGTCAACTCAACGGTTAAAATTGACGACGAATAACGACTAGATTCGCCATATCTCGAGAAAAAAAACCCCACTGTAGAATATTTCAAATTAATCATTTAATAGAATTGTTTGACTTTCGCATATCATAAAATATTCATTGCACAAAGCCCTATCGGAAACGAATACGAAAACTACCAAACCGATGGTAAAATGTCGCTGGAATTAAGTGGCGCCATCTATTGACGGGTAACGCAACTGAGAATTTTTCGATTTGCACGTATTGGACAGACTCCAAATTGAAAGTTTGGCGTCCAGTATTCCGGTGGAATGCATGTTTAATTTTAATTTATAATATTTCTGTTTACAAATCGCAAAAGACTTGGAATTTATGAATCACCGTAAATCAAAATGTTCACGTGAAGGGATTCGTGAAAACAAAAAAAAAATAATCAAAATCCAATTACAATTCTTAATTAACACAATGTTTCAAAGAGATCTTACTACAACGTTGCTTGTCAGGTGCCGAACGTTGTAAGGTCCAATAAACAAACAACATAATCCATCGGTGCGATCTCGTGTGCAAAGCGAGGAGGAAAACAATTTAAATCCCATCGTTACTGATTGCTCGCGGGAGTAGGCGGGTTTCTTTGGGAGTATGCCCAGCGTTCCCGCCACCTTAATTGGCTCGCGGTGAGGGAAACATCCAAGTGCATCGCGCACCGTGCAAAACGTTGTTGCCGGAAACATAAAGAAGCGGCAGCCACACGTTAATCTTCCATCACTCATATCTGCAATATCGCAATCATTTCTGCATTTGCCGGGACCGGGTGGTAAGGGGAAGGGGGCGTATGGTGCGGTGAGATGGATGCGATGGGATGCGAAAAATGTATGGCAAAAACATGTTTCACCCGCCGGCCCGTTTGCTGCAGCTCTTCTTCGTCGTGGTGGTGTGCCCTTGAACCCCAATTTTCCTGCTGGCCTCGAGCGGCGCTCTGTGCCCGCGGTGCCTTGCGGAGAAAACAGGAACACCTTTGGGGAACCTGTTTCACTCCCTTGTCGGCCGTGTTCCGTCTGCGTGATATTTAACGGTCGGTGCGGCGGTACGCACGAGCCAGTCTGCTTTTCGCGGAAATTCGAAATGCGCTGGTCACGTCGACGATGGATGCCGTTGGTTCTAGTGGTGTTGGGAGTTGCTGCGGTAGGTCAGTGTGAGGATGCCACCACAACGTTACCTCCCGCGACGGAAAGTGCTGTCATGTGCCGCTGTACCAGTGAAAAGTGCGTGGAAGAATTCGACAAGTGCGCGGAAGAACAGTTGACGACAGTGTTCGATGTGATTGATCGAAGTGAATCAGTGCCGGAAACTACCACGCACGAGGAGAAAGATGTTCCAATAAGTACTACCACTACTGTCACTACTACCACCACAACTACTACCACTCCCAGTACCACCACCACCTCTACCCGCCCACCCAGGACACACGGCCGAATGGTCCGGTTCGGTGGACGAAGACGGATGGTGAGGCCAACGACAACCACGGCTGAACCACAGCGCAGCAAACCAACCGTCAGCTCGCGCACACTACAGAACCGGCGTGGACTGTTCAATCCGGAGCTGCGCAATCGCTACCTGGGACGGTTCCGCGGCAGCACGACAGCGGACCCGGATACTTAACGAGAGCTGTAACTTAACTAGGCATTCGTTGTGCAAAAATAGATAGAAATAAAAATAATGAACTTGTTTAAAACGAGCTTACATCTTAAAAAACTGGGTCGATCTTCTTGCCCGAATCGGAAGTGGAAAGAACTACTAATTCGCCGTCTTAAATTCTATGTGCTCCATATTAAATCCCGGACAAAAAACTTTCAGTTAGCTTATTCTATTCTTTCAACAGTTGAATCCGTTTGCTGTGGATCTTTGAAAAAAGAAGCTGGCGGTTACAAGATAAGACAAAAACCTCGTACCAACACGAACCCAAAAGTGAGGTTAGGTTTGTTTGAAGGATATGAACCGTGAGTTTCACTGTTGTATTATAGTTTTTGGTCGTAACATTGATTGGAACGTTCAATCGGATATTATTGAAATCCACTAGTGCTTGGAAAGATATAATATATCGAAAACGACGATCAGATAGAAATAGTAAGATAAAATTATTCCACACAATGCACTGCGAATCGCAAACCAAACATTTCGTTAATTTGACAAATTTCTAAAGATCTAATCAGATTTGAAAATACGGTCATTCATAAACTAAATTCAGCAGCAGAGCTATTAGGTTGTAATACATCATACTTATGGCTTATAATAGTCTTCCGAAGACTTGCCGACCATTTTCACTATCGAACCGCAACGATTTTACGGTGTGTTGCAGTATTAGAAGTTTAAAACTTATGCATTTTTAGTACATGTTCTAAGATTTGTTCTTTGTACGTCTTTTGTTGTAGGTGTGTTAAATAGATAGTAATTTCATAATTGCAGCTACTATCGCATGACCACATGAATTGAGAACGGATAACAGTGAATAATTCTTACCTGTAGGAATGCCATTAATCAATTTTTTACCTCACGGTGTAGGCGTTACTTTTTTTCGATTTCGGCTTCTTGGGTACAAACAACACCACGGTGTGTACAGTTTTAAAGCGATCAACCCTTCATTCGTCCTGTGTTCGCGTGGACAACCCGCCGTGCGAACCCAACACTGGAAAAAGGAACGTGATTCCTTCTCCCTTACAATCAGACTTCACTTTCATCAGACGGAGACGTTAAACCTTCTTCACGATCTGCACCACATCCTCGTCGTTCAGCACGTGCTCGATGCCGACCTTCTGCGGCTGATGCTTTACCGAGGAACCCCAAACGAGAGCACTAAGAGTTTTTTTTTAAGAAAAGAATGATAATTTAAACTAATCGCGCTTTCGATAGTACATTGAACATCCCTACTTACTATTTAAATTCCTTTGCAATTGTTCGATGCAGCTTGTTGCAGAAACTTTCCACCGACGTATGCTCGTGGTGCAGCACGATCGGTGAGCTGTAGTCCGGTAGTTGTCCCTTCGGTTTGGTGTAGCTGAAAGTACACATAACGCACACACTCGTATACCACCCTCGCTTGTGCTACGTATTTTGCTCAACACTTACATTCGCACCAGCTTCAGGTACTGCCACATCATGTCGAGCAAATCGTCAAAGTTCCAGTGGTGATGGGCCGAAATCGGTACGCAGTGGGGGATTTTGTAGATCACGTCCAGCTCCTCGATCGAGATTTGATCGATCTTGTTCAGCAGATAGATGCATGGTATGTAAATCCGGTTGCCCTCGATCACGTCGATCAGATCGTCCGCCGTCGCGTCGTACTTGAGCGTAATATCCGCGTTGTGTATCTTGTACTCGCCCAGGATCGACTTCACCGTATCCAGATCGAGTTCGGACTGAGCGACGGTCGCGTTGAGGTTCACGCCACCCTTGTCCTTCTTCCGGAAGGATATGTTCGGCGGTTGCTTGTTCAACCGCAACCCGAAACCTTCCAATTCGTGCTCGAGCAGCTTCTTGTGGGTGAGCGGCTTCAGCACGTCCAGCACCATGAAGATGAGGTTACAGGTACGGGCGACCGCAATCACCTGCCGACCGCGACCCTTACCGTCCTTCGCACCCTCGATAATACCGGGCAGATCGAGCAGCTGTATCTTGGCGCCCTTGTACTTGATACAGCCCGGCACGGTCGTGAGCGTGGTGAACTCGTACGCGGCCACCTCCGAGTACACGCCGGCCAGATTCGACAGCAGCGTCGACTTGCCGACCGACGGAAAGCCCACGAAACCGACACGCGCATCACCGGTTTTGGACACTTCGAAACCCTGTTCAGAAGCACCGCCGCCTCCCTTAGGCGTGATCAGCTCCCGCCGCAGCTTCGCCAACCGTGCCTTCAGCAAACCCAAATGCCCAGCCGTTGCCTTGTTACGCTGGGTTCGAGCCATCTACGGAACGACAGATTGCAAAAAAAAAACATAACAAATCATCATAACCTCACGATCCGATACGGGCGATTTGCGTGCACGACGACGGAACAAAGCTCGATAGACCGGCAACTTTACCTCGGACTCGATTTGGGCGATTTTTTCCAGTATCGTACTCATCTTGTACGTCGCCCTGGAACACCAATAAGTTACTTATTAAAGTGAATAAAAACGATAAATCATAAAAAGAAGTCCGGACACCACACAACTCAATCCCCGGCAAAGGTTTTTTTTTGTCGTGGTGGTGTGTGCGATCGTGTAACGTTGACAGTTGTGGGAAGCGCTACGTTTATAGGCTCGGACTGAAGAAGGTTAGCTTGAGTTGTGCCTGTTCGTAGCCAAAAATATGAGAAAAAATCAATTTTGAACACACTTGCTTGCTACATACGGAAATTTCTAGCTTCAATTCGATAGTATAAATGCTAGTTAGTACATCATTGTCAAAATCTGTCGGCATTTTTTGGAACACAATTTAAACAAAACAAAACAACTGACAAGGAAGATACGTTAATCGGAATGTGATTCCTTCAGATCGTAGCAGCTTTGTGAGCACACTTTTTTCCACTAGAATGTCTTTTCGGAAAAGTAAGCTATGAGGGAGTCTTTGTCTTATCTCCC
Source organism: Anopheles punctulatus (assembly GCA_000956255.1). NCBI lineage: Eukaryota > Metazoa > Arthropoda > Insecta > Diptera > Culicidae > Anopheles > Anopheles punctulatus. Next base: position 6,582 of record JXXA01019745.1, read on the forward strand.
AGGGGCGTATGCATTTTATTGAATTGGAACTGTTCGATTTGCAGAAATAATGTTCAACAATCAATCCTGCCCGCAGACGCCGGTACCACGCAGCAATGGCCCTCGGTTCCCGATGTCGGCAGCAATACTGGAAACACCCTCGATCATGAGCTCGTTTTGTGAGACGAAGCCGAAACAGCAACCAGATCGTCCATTGATTGAACCTCCCGCTAAGCAGTTCATTATGTCGTTGAACGAAAGTTTCGTGGAAAATAGGAACTTCAATCAACCACCAACGGCGGGATCGCTGTCAGCAAAGAGCCAATTGAACAGTTCCTTTCTCGACTGTAGTTTTACTTCAAGCTACTCGATCCCCTCATCGATGAATCGAAAACTCCCCCTGGCATCTTCTTCGGGTTATAATTTTAACACGAGCAACCCCCCTAAGGGAGAATCGCACTCGAATAAGCCAGTAGGCTTGAAAAGCTATCATCGTACGGGTATACCCAATCTGCATAACACATTCCACTCCTCCAGCGGTGTCTCATCGTACGGAAAAAGGCCTTTTTCTGAGGATAGTTGCTCGAAATATGGCAACACGTTCCCCGCCAAGCAGCTTGCCGCGGCAGCGTCTATTCCAGATGCTTCTGCAACGAAACCGACGTCACTACGCATCCTTACCGGCACGATCGAGCATATTCAGCGAGCGATTCGTGAACATGGCAGACTTCCTTTGCTCATCGAAACCGTCGCAAACATTGTGAGCGTTAAAGCCGGACCGAGGGTGAAGGAAAAGGTGATCCTGCTTCGTTACCACAACCAGGGACCGGCGATGCAGGGTGTCTTCTACGAGATCGATCAAGATCTACCGCAGCTGGCGGCGGGTGATTTAGTGCGATGTGTCGGACGGCTTCAACCCGTGGGAAACCGGTTGCAGATACTGAAAATCACCCACACGACGGAACAGTACGACCGGGCAATCGTGCGTTTGCAAACGGCCAGTGCTTTCTGCAGGAAGGTGCGACGGTAGAAAGACTTAGAAAGGCGATTTGTTTCGATTTGTTTCTATATTTAAAAATGGAAACATTTAATTAATTATTTCCGCACATTCGTACCACAATTACAATGAATGTTTGTACTAATGCAATGAATTGAAATGAAACTAAAAATAAACACTTGTTCCTTCCTTACTGGAACGCACGGACACACAATAATAATGGATTATCAAGTACACTTATTAGTTTACTTTTCAGTGCTTTGTTATTTACAAAATCAAGCTACTTCGATCCTTAAACCACTATACCCGGACACAATAAGTCGACACCGATGCACGTTAAGAGTTCCTCTCGTTGCCCAAAGGCGAACAACGAAAAGAAGCGTACTGGTTAGTTTATAGAATTAAACTGAAATAAATAACGATACGAAGGTACGGTTGTGCGAACGTGAACGCTAGGAAAAAAAGACGTAGCACAATAAAATAAATCCAAAATTATAAAGACACGCGTGGAATGCGAATCAGTGGTTGTTGGTGTTCCATTGGAGGCACTTTACGGAAGCGTATGATAGCTGCTGCAATAGGCAAACGGTTTCGTACGCTTACTGTTCGCTAACGAGCAGCACGATCAGGAATCCAACCACCCCGCTCAGTAGTGCGGTTATGTAGGGAAGATGAAACCTTCGCTCCTTTGCGGAAGGGCCACCGCGGTAGCTGTTGGAGATGGAAAGAATATTTCATTACTATTATTATTTTGTTATTTGTTTTATTATTAAAGATGTTTTAATGCCACCCTCGCCATTAAATTATTCTGTATTAAAAAAAAAAAAGTACACATTTTCATGGACAAATCGTAATTAAAATGACGTCATTTCTTGATGGGTACAGGAACGAAAACAGATGTTTTCAATGATACTTTTTTTAATTTCAATCACAGATGACAGTGATGCATGGTTCTATAGTTATTGATAGTTTTGCTTGTACGTTTGTCTCTTATTTTTTCTGTATTTAATTTCTTGATTGTTCACTTACCGTTTTTTGGAGGCGGAAAACGGCGTCGGAGGGTTCACCCCCGGGATGTTGCTGTCGAGATAGATCATGTACCAGGTGAAGGCCGATAGCAGCAGACCAAAAGCTACTGCGTACAGTGTGTGGGACACTTGCTCCGCATGTCGCAGCACTTCCTGCCCGGTCCAAGCGAACGTTGGTGGCCGTATGCGGGAGGCACGCTCTATGAACTCCTGCCACACGGTCGCTACCATCGCGACGACTCTCGTTCCGATCGATCGGTACGAATCTGCGAAAACAAATCCTTATTAGTGACGAAAATGTTCGTGAAATTCTGAAAAGCCAAAGTGACGTACGATGATTCAGTCAATTTTTATCCGAACCGTACCGATAAAGAAACCACGCAATCGGGGATTAAACAAACGGTTGGTTATTTTTAACACAAACTACGTGACTGCATGCTGCGGGTGTGCTGTTCGGGCAACGATACCATTATGATTTCATCAGTGGCCCTCTCGAAACCGCTATGCCGCCCTCCCCACGTCAGTAACTCCAATGCAAACAGACCACCGACCGGTATGTAAATAGTTTCTAAATGCATGCTTCGCGTACGTAAAGGAGACACACACTACGATGCGCGTTCCCTTCAACCAACCCTTAAATCACTCACCTAAATCGAAGGCCGGAAGCAGATATTTGATCGTAACCGCAAGCGTTGTGGCGACGGCCAGCAGGATTAGCGTCTGCTTCGTATCGATGGAATTTTTGTCTGTCTCACCACCGACCAGCGGGGCACGTTCCAGGTGGCCTTTCAGATCGGACAGCTCCATGTCGGACGCATTGAAGGAAAGCCTCCGGGGGCGCTGAAGCTCCGGGGCTGCCTTTGTTCCATTACCGTACCACAGCGTTGCAGCTGGTGCTGCATTGGTCACCTTCTTTCCCGGCACATCCGCGTTCCGGTTGCCATTCGCGTGGTTCTGTTCGTGTATCGAAGACATCTTTTTACCGTGCGATGCAGAGAGCGGAGGATGTGAAATGACACTTCAGGTAACGAAAAAATGGGTCACAACTGGGTTGCAGGGTTGTGTGTGCGCTTGCGTGGGTGCGAACTTGGGGTGCCGTGTTTATGTTTTCGTGTGTGCATAGACCAAAACTGCACTCCCACAAACACGCACACGATGCACGACGTAATTTTCTACACCCACGTTGGTTGTTCGTAGATTAACGAGTCCGATGCAGAGGTTGCGGATGGATGCAAAAACCGGGACATCTAATTATTGCCCACTATTGAAATCACTTTAAATGACCTTCACGGTTCACGCTGCCAGAAGGAGATGGAACAAGGTACACACTATTACAAAATAAGATCGTATTTAACGTTCGACGCACTATGATGAAGTCCGACGGCGTAGAGGGAAAAAGCAACGCCGCAGCGTCAGGTAAATAAAGCCCTTTTCCTCCGCACTTCTTTCCACCAACAAAACTGTTTCGTTGCATACATAAACAACACGTTTGAAGCATCCGTTTACAGGCGCGAGTTGAGTGCTGTGCAACGGCTTTCACGATGCGATGACGTTTGTTCTATAGATGCAATGGCGGGCGATTTGTTTACAAAACATGTGATTCGTGGTGCATTATGGTTCACTTTTCTTGACTAAATTGCAATGTTCGACATGAGTTTGTTGGATATACAAATAAATAGTGTCAACTGAAGGTTAAAAAGGAGCTTTAATAGAACCAAAACATGGTCAACTTCTCGAGCTCCTCCTTTTGGATCGGCGCGCATGCCCCCAACGGCTAAAGCATGTGGATGCTTCCCCACTAACGCTAACTGGCTCCGAAACGAATCCTTTACGGCACAATTTTCCCCACAGCCTGTTGCGAAGTAAGGGGAAAAGCGTACCCGTTCGCAAACAAACCAACGAGTGACCAATAACACGTACAAAAAAAAAGTGAAGCAACCACCTGTATGGGAGCAACGAATACGAAGACCGTTCTTATCAGCGTGTGAGTCGATATCGATTTTCTGCAGCAGATTGTTTGTCGAAACACAGCAGCACAGGTGGTTGTTTTCTAACGCGTCTACCCTTTCGATGGGTGTAGCAGCATGTCGACCGCGTACAAGCACCTGTACTCGTGCCTAACGTTTTTGATCTTTATTTTCGTGATCAACTTCTACCGAAACCGTGTCCACTTGAGCCGCGAAAGGGAGGCATCTTTCCGGGCCACCACGAAGCTGAAAAGATCCGGTACGGTCAACAGACCCCTGGAGACGACGATTGGGGATGATTTCCTTTTCGACTTTCCCAGCCTGTGCGGTGATGAGGAGGGAGACCGAGTACAGTTGGACGCTTGTCAATGGGATCGCCTGAAGCAGTACCCGGGACGGTGTCTCGATGTGGAGGTGTTTTTCGTGTCCGGCAGTGGGAAAACCCGCCGAAGAAGTGCGTTGAACGGTCCCGAGGGTTTGCACTACAGAAACACCGTGCTGGGTGAGCGTGCCCGTGGCAAAAGGGAACCCGATCAACCAGCAGAACACGCCGCATCGAACTCGTCAGTCTACGTGTTTCTATCAGTGTTGCTCGTTTTGCTGCTGGCGGCTGGTGTGGACATAGCGAAGCATCTTACCGGTGCGAAAGGGAGTTCCCCAAGGGAGGAGCGTCGTCGTCTGTCCCTCCAAAACTATCAAACACTGATAAGAGAGAAGCAAAAGCAGTTCCGCATGATGAAGCAACACTACTCGCAACCGTCGATGAGTATTCAGCGTTCGATCGATGAGTCAAACGCAGCGTCGTTTGGAGTGTACGGAGCGCGAACCACCGAGGAACCAACGGCAATGTTATCTTCCGGAATATCCGGTAAGAATATCTTACCGGCACCGCTGCTCAGACGACAATCGGTTCCGACGCTGATGCGGAGCCAAATGGTGCCAACCGGAGTGAGTACGGTTTCGGTGGTCCAAAATGTTCCCCCATTCGGTCGGCGAACCTCGGTGGATTCATTCTGGGACACGGAGTATACGGCCAGGGTCACCATTGGCGCATCGTCTAATGCAAACGGCTCGTCCCCGGAAGTACGACGACGTGTCCGGATGCTACATCGCCATTAGGATGCGTTCGTTAAGTATCATAGACATATTTGCAAGTGTTTATCGCTCACTGATAGGAAGGAGTATTTAACCAACAATATCGTAAACGCACTAAATTACATTCCCAAATTTGAATTTTGATATTTAACATAATTGGAATAGGATTTGGTAGTTATTTTAGTTTTTTTTTGGTTTTTTTCTTCGTTTAAATCTAGAAGGATTTGTGAAGGATTGCAATTTATTCAATATCAAAACCAAATTTGGTTCTTTGGATGCAACAGTTTTTTTTCTATCAGTTTGAAGTAATCACTTATCGATTCGTGTTAGTAATACCGTTTAACGTAACGCAACGGCACGTAAGCGCTCGTTACGAAAGTGTACGAATAATGTTGAACTATTCGATGTGATCTCTCAAGTTAATTAGTTTAAGAGCTTAAGACCGTACCCTTATGATGAACTGTTAGGACTGCAATCGTCAGTAGTTTGCTGGTACAATCGAAGGAGAATTTTTAGAGTAAGCAGCAAGAAACAATCTATATTTATTCCTACGCCACTGTCGAAAAAATGATACTTACATCTTCATATTTACATTTAGAATCTTATATAAAACTTGTAAAGACATATTTCGAATGAACTTTTTCTGGAATAGTAATAGACACAGTATTTTAAATGCAATACAATACAAACACACTCTGTTACGCTGAATGAGATTTCAAGGCATCTACCTTTGCCTTGAAATCTCATTCAGCGTAACAGAGTGTTTTTGCATAAGATGCAGTGGCCGGACGTGTTTTATTCGAGTTACCCTTTCTCGATCCGTCTCAAATTGTGCTGCAAGATGTGTGATGCAAACGAATGGGTTAGTTTTAATAATAAGATTAAAAATAAAATATAATAGAACATTTCAATGTGAAAAGAAGTGCCGTTCTAGCACTTCAGCAACAGAGAGGTGCATTCTTTATCATTACCGCTCATTCAGTTCCGATACCGATATCGGTTGTTGCTCGATGTTAGAAGGTTATCTTGCCTATTACAGCACGCCACGAGCGTTCCGTGGGAAGCGGTACAGCTGGTGTTGATGAGTCAAATACGCTTTTAAATAAATCAACCGTGGGTTGAAAGGCAAATGACGGATCGATGCTATGTGCGTGCTGGTAGATATTTGGCTTTTGTGACGAGATTGTTTTCCTCGAAAGTTGCTATACCAAAAATACTGTAACGTTTAACTATTCATTGAATGGGCCAAAACACACCGTCCTGTTTTCGAGCTGTTTGAATATGGTGAAAGTGAACAGAAATTTGTGGGCGAATTTTCACGGTTGTCTCATAAATTCTTAGTGAACAATTTCCATCCCACGAAAGCGAGCTATTCATAGATATCAGTGATAGGACCATATTTTAACTACTCACAACATAAAGCAAGTGGGACGCGTGTCAATGCGTGGTTACCAACTTTTTTTAATTAAAATTTTCCAAAAATCATGCCAAATATGTACTTCATGTGATGTTCAAAATTTTAAAACCAACACTGTGGCTTGTCTGGTAAACGTTACAACGATAAATTGCCGATCCAAGAAGGCAGGAAAACTCCATGGTGGGGAAATACCTTTCGCAAAAAAAAAACATTACTGTAGTAACGCACACAAAACAAAAGAGAAAAAAGCACAGTAGAGAACAACGGAGTATAGAAATATTATTGTATTTATTCTTAATTTATACACATCTCAGCTACATTACACAACAACGGACCGCCAGTCCCACGTTAATCTCAACAAATGCACAGCGCCCACCGTCGTCCTGTGCTCCCTGTGTTAAAGGAACGTGGAATATGCGAATAAATAAAAACGTAAAACTCTCCTCTCCACACGCGAACGCTTACCCACTTTAGTCTTTAGTCCGGCACTTTCCACTGCAGTTTTTTGCCCGTTTCGTACAGCGTCGAGAGGGCGCGCGTAAATTCGTCCTTCTCCTGCAGCCGCAGGTAGTGTTTGTACAGCTGCAGCGCCGTCCGCGCGTCCTCGATCGAATCGTGCGTTTCCGACTGTATCTTGATGCCGAGGAACTGCCAGGCGAGGAAGCGCAACGACACCATCCGATGGTGGGGCAGATGGAACAGGTGCACGGTGTCGACGACCTGCTCCGGCGGTACGATGATGTTGATCACGCGAAAGTCGTTCCGCAGACCGTGCCCGACGAAGATGACGCCACTGTCGACGAGATAGCGCAGCTTCTGGTACGAGTTCTTCAGCGTCGTCAACCGTTTGTTGCTAAAGTTCGCATCCAGATCGCCCGGCTTGATGCCGGAGAACTTGGTCAGGTAGTCGACCACCTGCTCCTGCGTGGAGATGTAATCGTCCATGAACGGTACGCCCTCGTCGACGCCCTGCCCGCGTATGCACGTGATCCTCGCGACGCTCATGTGGCTCGGTTTCACCGTCGACATCTTCCCGTCCGACCGGATCTCACTCTCCTCCGGATTGAGCGTCACAAACTCGGCATCCATCGCCACCAGATCGCCTGCTTGGAAGATTTCACCCCTACCGAGGGGTTTAAACACCACCGCACCGCCCTCTTCCGCGGTCTGCGTGTCTTTTCCGTCACCGTTCTGCTCTCCGGATCCCGCATCCTCGGCGCTCGGTTCCTCCTCGTAAAGATCCGTCGCAAAGGGATTCACGTACTGCGTCAGATGTTCACCGGCGGTCCCGCGAACGCCACCAGCCTGACACTGTTCCTCGGCCAGCACGCTGCTCGTGTAGAACAGCACGCACGGCACCTTCCAGTCGAGCGTAAACCAAACCGCTTCCTGCACCGGCACGGGCGAAATGCTAAAATCGTTAAAAATGTACCAACCACCACCGGCCGGGCTCGAATCACCGCCCGGTTGCTTCAGCTCGTGGTAGCTTGCGGGCACGTGTATCAGCGACACCAGATTGCGCTGGGAACCATCGTTGATATAGCACACGACCGCGGACAGATTGTACGTTTTGGTGATGTTTTGTGCCGTTTTCGGTGCATTTTCTGCAAAGCAAAACAAACCGTGCTTTGAAATCGCCCGAGAAACTCTGCGAATTTCATTCCCACACACTTACCGGCGGCAGAGTTTTCCTCTTTCGCTCCATCCGAAACGGTTGCGCTTGTGGTCGTGGTCGGATCGGGTGCCACGGTCGGCCCAACGGGTTCGCCATTGGACGCGGTTCGCAGTGAACTGATGTCGAGGTTCTGTTTCTCGTCCAGCGACATCTGGAAGCTGAGTGGAAACCACGACTTTTGCATACCGTGGGAGGCAGCGGCGGACGTGCCCGATGATGGTGCGGCCGATATCACACACGGCGACGATTTCCTAGCGATCATAGAAACAAAGAAATGTTTGTTGTTAAAATTTCTATACTTTACAGTTAGAGCAATTTTTCAATTTTTTGGTTCTTTGAGCCGGATTTAAATATTAAACTATCGAATTGTTACAAATATCCTCTTCAACTTTTTTCTATAAAGGGACGGCCACTTGACCTCTTTTTCCTAGCAAAAACAAGCCACATGATTATGAAGTGTATTTTAAATGAATTTCAAGCATGTTTGTGTCAAGAAATTGAAATGGGCGAAACACAATTTGATTTCAGTTCAACACACAATTCGATAGAAAATATGCAAATTTTGGCAGAATCTCTAGACGATTCGAAGTACCCCCGTGAACGATCGAAGAAGAAACCAATTTTCTAGTGGAATAACAAATTTGCAATCTTAATCCAAATAATAAAACCTTACCTTGGGTGAGCGAAATGGCAATCGACGCGCGAACAGTTCGTCCCGTACCGGCACATCTTCGTCCCCGTGCCGGACCCATTGTACGTGACCGTGGCGGTGTCACCCGGCCCAGCCGCACCAG
>JXXA01019752.1:0-12092 GCA_000956255.1 Anopheles punctulatus
GTGTAATGTGGAGGAAATGCCCATATGTAACCATTGTTTAGTTTTAAGTATAGTTATAAGCAATACGGCCAGGCCGTTTCTTCTATAAATAAATAAATAAGTATTTTTTGTTGCCGAATGGGTTAACAAAATTGTGTTTAATTAACATAAGTTACTTGAAAAATAATGTTATAATATCGTGCTGCGAAAATTCGCGAAAAAACTCATTGTTGTGCTATTTTTTGGCCCCCATTTTTGACTTACCCTATTTTCTTCGAAAAATGAAATGGATTTTAATTAACCAAACAATATCGTAACTAATACCATCATTTTTAGCACTTTCCATAGAAAATTTCATCTGATATGCAACGATTCTTTGTACTGGCTGCACAATTTGTTTTCATTCCGATTCATATTTAAGCTCATTTTCCCGAGCGATAATGGTTCTAATGTAAGGTTTGGACTATTGAAGTACATAGAAAATGATTGCAGTGTTTTTAACGAGCTTTTTTAACTATTTATTTTATATATTTGTTTAGAAAATTAACGGCCTGGCCGTATTGCTTGAGCTTTATTAACTAAATTTAAAAAATATATATATATTTTTCAAAAATAAGAACAGAATCTGTGTTTTGATTTTTTTAAATAATTTAAGCCAAAAAAAATAATTTAATTGATATAATTAAAGCTCTTTTATGTCAATAGGTGCATTCTTACTACACTTAAGGTGAAGTTGCTTTCACCTTATTTCGTTTCATAAATGTTTGTAGTTGAGGTATCTTATGTGCGGAGTGGAACATAGCCTCAAGCAAATTATTTTCAGTTAAGAAGTTCAATGCTGCTAATCACGTTGGAAAAGTAAAAACGGTGCATCCAAGCTGACGTGCTTTTTCCAACTTAGCTTTCCTCGTGATGGAATATTATTAAAATGAGGCGAGCGAGCGTAACCATTTGTTTGGAATTAAAAATTATTCGATGGTTCGTTGGTTAAGTATTTTATTTTACAGCCCTGTTTAACTCATCCTGTTTTCTGCTAATAAAACCATGATAAAAAAGGAGTGGTAAAATTGCCCGTTAATGTCGGAATGCATAGCATCCGATAGAAAGATCTATCACCTGATTAATCTTTACAGAACACCGACCGTCTGTTGTTTAGAAACGAGCCAATGCGTAATTCTCTCCCAAAATCCTTAGCGTAGTTGCCGCGATAGGTGTGAACGCGTGGTGCGATTTGGTGGGCGATTAAGCTGCATGTATCGCATCGATTGGAAGAAGATGCTTTGTTTACCTCAGCACGCTCCTAAGCAAACAATCGCTTCCCGGAAAGGTTCACAGACTAACCTTGACGAATCAACCTCGACTGCTACAAGGAGAATCCATATCGCCGAGGGAATAAAAATCCACTCCACAACACCCTTCACCTTCGATGGGCGGCTGCTTGAAACGCACCCTTTAAAGGTGAAATCGACCAACCTTCCCGTGTTCATGTGACCGGGTGACATTCAATCTGCTTCCCTGTGACTAGATGGATTTCACTTACTTTGACACTTTTCCTCGAGCTTCTCCTTCTCGTCCGGCACGTCCTCGGCACCCTGCTTGAACGCGAATAGCCCAAAGTCGCTCAGCTTTACCACCCACCGGGAGTCGATCAGACAGTTGGACGTCCGGAGCGAACCATGGAAGCGTAGCGGCGACTCGTGCAGATATATCATACCCCGCAGTATGTCCGCCACCATCGACGCCGTAAACATGTTGTCCAGCTTCACGTCCTCGTTCTCCAGCACATCCTGCGCGGTGACGAAATGCGTGCATGCGAGCAATGATTTTGGGGGATCGAAATCGAAAAAAAAAACAAACAAACAGGCTTCCCTGCCCTTCGGTCTACCTTCAAACTGCCCCGGTTGCAGTAGTCCGTGATGATGCAGATGTTCGGTGGATCCGTGCAGGCCCCGATGAACGCGTTCAGGTTGTCGTGGCGCATGTCGCGCAGCAGCTTCAGCTCCTTCTTCATCTCGCGCGTGATGTCGATGCTCTTTTTCTTCACCTTCTTGATCGCGTACAGCTGGCCCTTGTAGAGCCCGATCGGCGTGAAAATGGTGGAATAGCGGAAGTCCAGATCCGGGTTCGAGCTTAGGCTCACCTGACTCGTCCGTATCAGGGGGTGGGTGGTCTGGAGGGGAAAGGAAATTACAATAGAAAATGCTTATAAAATCCATGCCGTGACTAGCGCAAATATCTGTACTGTTCTATATGAAATCCATAAAATAAAATTTTTATTTATTTAGAGAAGAGACGGCCTGGGCGTATTGCTTAAATCCCTAAAATAATGCCATATCCTAAAACATCAGAGCTGAAATAGTGAATAAATTTAACACTTTCTGTACCAAACCTCAAAATAATTGATCATTAATAATCATAAAACATAATTTACTCTCCAAATGAAATGAAAGCGAAGAGAGCAGCCAGAGCAGTAATTTGTTTGCTTTTTCTTTCCCATATTCGTTAGGTGTACTGAGAGCGAATGAGAAACAGGAATGCCAGGCCGCTCTTCCGCTACAAAAAGACGTCAGTTTTAATCAGTTTGATAAAGTGTTAAACGACAAGATTTCTCACGCATATGGAAATAGCAACGCAAAAATATTGCCGCTCTCACCACTCTCACCGCAATCGCTTTATGGAAAGAGTTAATTATTTCAATATTGGGTCTGCTACTGAAAGTGTTTAGTGGTATTTATACAAACCACCATGCGCCTCCATTAATGACAGTTGTTGTGAACACATAGTGACGCTGCACAGTGGGCCACAGGCAGACCATAGGATTAAAATCAATGAATATAAAATTTAAATGCATTTTTATATTGATTGATTAAAAACCCAATTTCACAAGCCAATTGATTTCCACAATGCAGTTTTGATAGTAAAAATGTGATCGCTTTTAATACTCGCGCATTCCAAATGGGATTGCATTAGTAATAACAAAAATATTTTTACAAGGTAGCATCAATGTTTTCCGCAATTGACATAAATAATATTTATCTATATTGAAAAAAAACACGAAAAAAATTCTACTCAAATATCTCCATAAATTAAAAAAAAAGAAATAATAATAAAAAGAAAAAAATGATTAAAATAATTTACTGTACATAGAAGAGACATTTACAATGAAACAAACCATATTATAAAAATTTTACGAAACACAAATGTAGCTTTAAGTTTTTTGTAACCCTGTTAACCAGATTAGTTTTCTCACAACTACACACGTTTTGATAACGATTTACTGAACAAAACTTTGCGCTAGTAAATTGAATAATTGTTGGTGATATCATTGTAATAAAGTTAACGCTGGAGTATTTGGAATTAACAAAAAGCAAATTTATACAACGACCAAAGTTTTGGAAAACTGAGCTCATTAATGTGATACTATAGTGGTATCACACAGTATACAGTAAAAATACATACAGTAAAAATAAGGGATAAAAATAAGCAGCAAATATAATACAAATTAATTCGTTGAATTTATTTCCTCCACGCCATGGATGCAAAATTCCACGCCATGGATGCAAAATATATTTAACGAAGCAAGCGATGTTTGACGTTTTAGTTGGACTTATCAACTTTTCATCTCACTTTTCATCCGTCGCAAATGATATGCAAAACGCGTCAATGAAACGATCAAGGATTGAAATGTTTGAAACGACGCACCCTTATCAACTAAGCACACCCGCCGGTCAAGGAAAATGAATTCCAAATCATCGCCGCTTCGTCGGTTACCCATTAGCAAAGAACCTGTCGGCCTGAACATGACACCTCTAGCGATAGTTCCATGTATGTGTGTAACATGTATGTTAGTTTGCATTTTTTTTATCTCTTTTGACAAAAGTTATTGAACGGACGTGTCGGACGCGCTTTTTTATCGCTCAAAACCACCCACCCACCCCAAAACAACAGTACACGTTGGTTGATGTTTCAAAGTGAAACCGGAAAGCATGCATGAAACCCAACAAAAACGGGGTCACCTGTGGCTGCAAGTCCACCGAGTGGTTCGTTGTTGATTTGTTGTGGGTGCTGAACGTCCCCTCCTACCTCCCATTCTGTATGTTGGCCATTGAAGCCACCGTTCATAAATCAATATGTAATCGAGCGTATCCGAGAGGCTTTTGCCCGAACCGGAAGCTGCCGCACAAAGCATACCGTACCAAGCCCCGCACCGTTTGCTCCGTACCTACCCGTGTCATTTTCTGGCCGACCGCTTCCTTCTCGCTCTCGTGCATCTGTATTTCTCGAAAGTCCACCTTCCACAGGAGGCTGTCCAGTTCCTGCTCGTAGCGCCAGTTCCGGTACAGGACGAGGGAAACGACACCGAGCAGCAACAGGGCGCCACCGGCTATGCCACCCGTTATCTCACCGGTGTAACCTGCGACAGGAGGAGGGATGAATGGTTAAAAAAAATTAAACAGAGCTACCGAATGGTGCCGTGATTTGCAATTTTTCCACCCCGTCACACTCACTGATACACTTTTCGCCCCGAAATCCACACCGCGGTTCGGCCACCGGAGGACCATCGCCCACCCAGTCGATCGTATCGAACAGGCGAATCTCCTGCACGGTAAGGAACGGGGCCGGTCCATCGTCAGCATCGGGGTACGGGAAACGGAATGGTAAGAAGGGTTGGTAGAGCAGAGAAAGAAAGAGAGAGATGGATAGAAAAAGAGAAGAAAATTATTCCTTCAATCAAACGACCCTTTAGAAAATGTGTACATCATGCAAGCGATGGTGAAAAAACAAGAACATTCGTGAAAGGACGATCATCCACACGAACGAGGAGAAAGGTGTGTGTGTGTGCAGAAAACAGCAAAAGTGATAAGAAGTAGCAAACTGACAATCGCAGCAGAGAAAGGTTTCTGCTGTGGCTGCTGCTGCTGCTGCTGCTCCTCGAACCTGTGGCGTATTGACAATTAATCAAATGGGCCGGTTTGATTTGGGACGCATTGAAATTTGCACGATTCTGGCGCGGGTCTAACAATTAAGTTTGCAAAAGAAAAAGAAAATAAAGGTCTCGGGATGGGGACTATTTTGGCAAAGGTTCCCAATTGGGATCGGGAAAGTTTCGAGCTGCGAATACGCTTCGGTAAGCATTCCAGACCGACGGTAATGGAATGTTGATTATCGATGCCGCATCATTATCGTTTGAATTCGCCTTTCAACACGCGTTCGATGGTTTACGTCGGATATGAATTGGAGCTGAACTGTGTGCGTTCTTTTTCGCCCCAATTCACTGAGCAATAGTTGTAGTATACTAATTTTACTACTGCTACTACTACTACTACTAATATTGATAATAGAGTGTGCGTAACACAACAATTATAATCTAATATTAAACATTCATGGGGTAAAAAAATAATACGTTTCTGGTATGCAAAACACAATGAACTATTAAATATCATCTAAATGCTAATTTCGATGATTCAATCCAGATCCTCGGTCTATTATCGTTCAAAACAGGTTCTCCAGTTTTAAATCGTATAAAATATGACTTTCCCTCGTTGGGAAATGAATTCTCTTTTTGTATGCATTTTGTTATTTTTAATAATAGAAAAAAGAAGATGTGGAATTGCTGAATGAGTTTATCTATTTTTCACAAACACGGTGTAATATGTGTCTTAATAGTTACTGCATTATTTTCCGGTATGCTTTTTTGACGCACCCTGTACTATAGAGTAACACAGTGCCAGATTTTGTTTTATTCTTGTTGTTTTTATTACCGCAATAATTCACGCGTTTATACCTATGGTTTATCGGTATTGAAAATCTCATCACATCCATTCTTCACAAGCTTTTAATTTATTTCAACGCAAAGTTATGGGAAAATCTATGAATATCCTTGTTGCTGTAAATACAAAAAAAAAACAGTTTAACATTTGCTTCAAACAGTGTGAAACTGTTAAACAGTGGAATATTTTTCAAACGATTTTTTAAAAAGCTTATCCTAAGCTTTTAGTAGTTTGCGAAATTGGTGATAGACAAATTATGATTTTGATTGTTGCATGTTTTAAATTGAATTATTTTTCTACACTCATTTTCCGAGGGAAGAAATCGTCGAAAATGCAATGAAAATCAATATGAATTCTTGGAAAACTCGAAAACGAAGCGAATTTAAGAGTAACACTCTTTGATTTACTTTAGAAATGTTAGAAAACATATGAAAAGCATGTCAAAAACACCTGAACGCATTGCGATTGCATCATACATCACGGTAATTGTAGGCAAATATTTAGCAGTAGAGTTGTAACGAATTTACGCCATTTCTTGATAGGTAGAATCGACGGGTCTGATGATTTAACCTAAAAACATCCCTAAACCCTTAAACAACACTTCCTAACGATACTGCATTCGTATGATGACTACAAACCATTATATGTAAAAAAAACATTCGAAAAATACAAAAAGTATGTTTTTTTCTTAAAGAAAAACGCATTAAAAGTTGTTTCTCTTTGAGGGCAATAATTAATTATATCAAAGTATAGTCGGTGCGTACCGAAGCTACTGCCTATTTTAAGAACAATTTTGCTCAACAACATCCACTTCATTAACATCCAAACATTCCAAAACAAAACTGCCAGCTAAATGGATCTAAGCGGCTAACACCACAGGCGAGCGCCATTATGTGATCATTTCACACCCGTAACAGCAATAGATACAGCGGAAGGAAAAAAGAAAAGGGAAATCAAATAAACATACGGAAGCAAAACAACATCGATCAATCCTCATCGGATCGCGATCGCAAGCGGTAACGTAGCGTCGCAACGACTACGATTTGTACAGTGATGGATGGATCGCATGCTGGATTTACGGAACTGTAGGGAAAAAAACACCTTAAGATAAACACATTGGGGAGACACATTGAGCACGCTAACAGAACGGGGATCCACGGTGGCACGAAACAGGAAACACTCAAACGGTTTGAGGGGAAACCCACACTCACCTGAATCTTAAACTACGCCCGCGCGAGGACACGATGAAGCGCAGAATTACAAAGCGTACGAAGGAGTTGGAGGAGGTTTTTGTTTGTTTTGTACAAGAAAGTAGGTAAACATAATAAGTGGGCTGGTACATATGCACAGTACGAACAGGAAACGTCTCCCATCCCACAGATAGCATCTATTTCAAATTTTACTGCTACCAACAATCACATCTAGCTAATGATATTTAATCGCAATAAGAGTACATCGACTTCACAGAGATAATGATCACAGAACACTCAATATTATTCAAAACATACTACCACTATTGTATTCTGTTTTAAAACATCACATGAGTCTTGTTTTAGGGCAAGGGTCAGCGTTCTAATTCATAAAATGACCACTGCGACCATTGAATGTAACAACTACTGTCGAACTAATAACTCCCTGCAAAATAAGTTTGTGATCGATATACATGTTCATAAATAAATGACCATTATGGTTTATTCATTTATTCTTTACAAAAAAAAATCGCAACACTACAGTTTAAATCCAATTTGTACACTTTAAGAGCATTGAATCTGAATTGAATAGCAAAAATGGAGCAAAACTCCACATTCAACTATGGAGGCGCCCAGTGTTTGGAACCAAAGGTGAAAATGACTTGTTGATGAAGGGAATTTTAGATTTATTTGGTACTTTTATTTAATATTTGCTTATTCATACAATGTTTTATCGCTTTTGAGGAGGTTTGGTAAGATTTTGATTGACTTGAGGAGTAAAAAAATATATTACCACTTTTCAGTCACATGTTTAACATTTGCATTAAATTACAAAATATTCTGTAAAAAAACTATTTTTTGCAAAACAAACTAAAAATAGAACGTTCCCCTTCAACCTTCTCCGGCGTGTGCTGGTTTCAAAACTATTTGAAACGAATTATAAAGTAAAACATGTGTTCAATTTTGGATTGGATCATTATGCCATGCTCGGTGAAAATCATTTTAAAATTGTCATCCTCTCGGAGGTGATTCGTTTAAAAGTGCATCGGTTCGGAAGCGTGTGCCAACCCATTGACCCACCACCGCGCTACTTACCGGTATGCGGTCCACGGTCGGCGAGCTGAATCGTCCGATCGGAAACAGCCCGTGCTGTTGGCCCGGGGCCGTGCCCGGTACGGGTTTCCGGGCGAGAATGGTGTAGTTTCCGGTCGCGTCGCCATTCTCGTCGATGTGCACTAGGTAGCTACGGAGGCAGAAACATAGGGGAAGAGAGATAGATGAAAGTAGAAGGAAGTACTCGTAGCAACTCCTACATTCCTTACCCCATGGCGCTCATGTAAGCGCGTCCCTTAATCGCGTCGATTATGGCGGAACCGTTCTTTGGACTTCCGCCCGCCAGTAGCACTTGCATCAGTGCATTTGCATACAGATGGACCGCATCGTACAGATAAGCAGCTTCTGCTCGTATCTATTAAATAGTGAAGTGAAACGGGAGGAAAAGTGAGAACAGATGGAGCTAATGGTGCAGTCAGTTGCAGCGCGCAGAACACGGATGCAAATAAATTTCGCGGCAAACTGTTTTTTCATTAATCAAATCATTTCGACTGTTTGCTTCGTGGCGGTTTAATGCAGTTGAAACATTTCTTATGCTTACCGCCACCGCACAAGGTTGGGTAAAATGTACGCGAAGGAAGGGAAATCAAAATATGTTGCTTTAATAGTTTCCCGACTGCTCGTGGAGAACGATTCCTCAAATCGAAATGGACTACTAATGGCCGCAATTTGTTTCGATAGAGGAAAAAAATACCCATCCCAACGCTTTTCACTCCCCAAAGCAAGCTCGAGCTCGCTTAGAAAGAAATTCTCAAATCCAAGGATTGGCAAATTGAATCCTTCCATCAATAGAAACCTTCCATTCCACCGCCGATGTTCGAGTTTTTACGCTCGACTCCATTCCGTTCGCTGGGTGCGCGGATCAATCGAAACCGAAAACCGGCGTGCCGGTTGAGGAAAATGCAATCGATTATCGGTGCCATTTCGAGACAGTGCACTCGATGCCAGTGTGAGAAAAGTGCAAACTAAACCATTAGTGAGGAAGGAAGCAAGCTTGAGCCTGGGTTGTAGAGTTTGATTGGGACTATATTCCTTTGTCCGTAGCGTTGTCATTGTTCGACGGAGCGGAAGAAAGATTACCGAAACATTTTGAAGCTTTTGTGCGCGCCAAATAAACATTTATGGATGGACAGATTAGCGAAAAACTTGACAATAGAAGTGGGTTATCAATCAGTGGCCAATACAATCTAAAGGTTATCATAACAAATAACCAACGCTAATGTCATTAAGTAAACTTATAAATCACAGTTGAGTTTACGTGGCAAGGTTATAGTTTTTTGACAACATTTTCATTCCATTTACAGAATAATTTCGTAGTAATATGATATTAACACAGTTTATGAACTGCTAGGGGCGCCGGTCTTTCACACGACAGAATCGGTACCATGATGCCATTCGGACCGTCTTCCCCTAGCGAGGACTTCTTTTGTTGCACCAAAAAGAAGAAGAAGAAGAAAATGAAGATGAACTACTAGAATGGTTGATTCACCATAATGAGACGTAAATTACGCACGAATATTAAGTTAGTTAGAATGAACTCAGGTATTCGAAATGAACTAGTATAACAAGAAAAGTCGAATAAAATGACTCAAAGCAACAAATATCGAACACGGTAACACTTCCTGTAAAAAGTCACTTGAAAATGCACAAGCGTCCACTCATTTTCGGAAGCATTTACATTGAGAGGTGCGAATCTGTTACGAATTTTAAGAGAAATGTGTGTAAAATAAATGTATCAATGTGTTTTGTACACGTATTTCGTTGGTCTCGACTTGGTTTATCAGCTTTTTACTGGATATTCCCGTCAACTGATTGTGCACAAAGAGAGGTAATTTGGATGGATGATAACATTTTATCAATAATATTGCTACAGTATAAATTCTCTTCGCAAACCCTTTGTAGTAACGGTATGAATTCTTTTGTAGTCCAGGAATTTGTTTTTTTAATTATTTAAGCATAGTATAGCGTATTCACAATCTGGAAGTTATTGAATATGTTTGAAATTCAATACTAAACACAAACCGCAACAAATGCGGATACATTGCACGGAACAGACTGCGTGACAAGCCAAAGCTAAACCTTTTAAGTCAACTCACATGTCTGCTGTTAGTGGAACGCTCGCATAACTGTCGTCTCTATTTCACAAAGCTTTAAACCAACGAGCAGCTCAACATTGTCATGGAGCTGGCAGCTACTTTCCAACAGGAAGCCAGTAATCTGATAGCACTTATCCGAGCGCTCCTTAGCATCGAACGATTACCGAGCCGTTATCTTCGCACTGCTGCCCCTTATCTGGTTGCAACGATGCATCACGTGCACAGAAGGACGGTAATCAACTTATCCCCGTCTGCCCTCCGGGTGTTCGCATTCCGTACACGCATCGTACACGCAAGGATATGGAATATTAATTCAATTTCCGTATGAATAACCACAGCTCGATCGATAAAGGCTTCCGATAACGAGCGTCTTGTATGAAAATGGTTGCCCGATAGCGTGCACTGTCGTCGAGGTATGGTGTGTAAAATGCAGCTCTCGATGAATGCTATGAAATCTGGACACTGTTTGATAATGATTGTAGCGTCGTGATTTTTCATTCCGTGTGTTATGTTCTGCCAAGGATATTTGATATACGGGTATATTGGAATCAATTTGTAAGCCCCAGATGGAATGTAAGATGTTTGCTAACAATTGTAACAACGGCGGATGTTTTGTTAAATAATTTAAATAGCATCCATTATAACTATTAACTTCACAATTCTCGTCGAATGTTTTCGTAAAACATCGAATTGGACCATCTTGATTGGTTAAATGAACTCGAATGAATCATGATCCTACTATACGGGTTATTATATCATAAAAGTGACTAAAACATGAGATTAAAAACATGCGAAAGTGTTTTTGTTTTCAAAAATTTTGATTTTTTCTATAAATGCATGATATATTAATATCAAATTGGTCAAATTTAACACGAAACATTTTCTACAAGCTCTTTTCTGTATGAACTTTTCCCCATAGAATATAATTTAAATAACAAAGTAAAAAGCATCATCTTAAAACATTTGAAGCAAGCATATTTTTGCGTAACCCAAAGATTGATCAAAATAAAAGCGATGAAAGAAAAAACAACCGATGAACATTCGCAAAACAAAAGGCCAAAATATTAACCACATTTTACATCGCTTCGCTGCAATGTTTTTGTAACCCTCCGATGAAATGTGTCTTTAACCCACATACATGCATCCCATACTAAGCCCATAATGCACTGCTTAATCCGGCACGTGGTAAATATTTACCTGTTTTACGCCTCCGAAGAAGATCAGCGCGTTCCGATAGTTGAACGGTGGTAGCTCCAAATATTTGTTAACCTGTTTGCAGAGACAAGAATCAAACGTGAGTGGACATGTGTTTTTGTACGCACCGTGTGCGGATCGCGAATTACACGGCCTGATTTGCTATGATCATAAATAAACGATTCTCGTTCGTGTTCACCGCGCGCGAAAACTCCAAAGTAAGAATTGTGGAAAATTCCTGTGGCATGCAGCGTGGTGCATCTTCGTTCCCGGTTTCGGCATCGCAGTGCATCAAACCGATCAACCGAAGCCGGTGGTGTATTTATTATTTGGACGTGCACAAGAGAAAGATTTATTGTTGCAATACCGCCCTCTCTTTCATCGGCTGTTATTCGCTGTGGTTCTTTTTTTTCTTGCACGCTCGAGTTTATTTTGCAACGTTAATGCTTTTTATCCACTTTTCGTATTTTGGCTGCTAAGGTTTTTTTTACGTTTTATGCTTATACGTAGAATTTTAATTTCTCTTTCTTCGCGCTGCCCAGGGAGGCAAGGTATGATTTATGCATATTGCGTTACTTTAGTGTGCAATAAAATTTTACCTCCCTTCCGCGCACAGAGCTGACGTCGCTCCCTTTGGGCAAGAATTGCAATTAATTGTGTCCATTTTATTTTTATGCAGTGTTTACGGTGTTTGATGTGGTTGGGAAGGCAGTAAATGACTGGACTGTTTAGGAGTTCTTGAGCAACAA